>QNGE01000251.1:235859-279552 GCA_008508345.1 Paragonimus westermani
AGCCTGTAATATTGCTGATGAGATATCAGCGAGGATAGCAAAGGCACGAGTTGCCTTTGCCAAACTGCGTCATCTGTGACGTCAAAAAGACGTTTGGTTGTCGCTTAAGGGAAGGGTATATAACGCCTGTGTGCGTTCCATTTTGCTGTATGGTTCGGAAACGTGGCCTGTTCACAAGCAAGATATGAACGGGCTTGCTGTGTTTGACCACCGTTGTCTCCGTCAGTTGGCCCACATTAAGCGGACTGATTGCTTGAGCAATGTGGCAGTTCGCCAGCGCCTGTTCCGGAACGCTCGGGATGCGCGATCAATTGGTCAGCTAATTACGTTGCATAACTTGCTATGGTTGGGTCACGTGCTCCCCATGTCAGCTGAGCGTGTACCGTACCGGGCATTATATACTGAGGCTACCAACAGTTGGGTAAAACCGTGTGGTGGTCAAGCAACAACGTGGTCACGAAAGATGAAGACCTTGACTGCTCCATTGAGCAAAGTAGGCAGGCATCACCTGCCTGGATGGGGTCCTCGTGATCACTCAAACCGCTGGTGAGAGAATCTATTCGAGATGGCGGTGTGTCGTAGTCAATGGCGTACCTGCATCCATACCGTGTTTAGTTCTTCTGCTTTGTTTTCTTTCAGTAGTTGTCGACCTTCTTAACATTCACGTCAGTGTTGAGGTGAGCGGCAGCCCGAGCCACAATACCTTTTGGTCAGGCTCATAGCTTTTATGATGACGACGAGTTGTAATGATCGACCATTTCACACGATGGGTGGCGGAACGTTTGTACATGCTTTCATGAAAAATGTCTTGGCTCCCTTTGTAATAACACACAGTCATCAAGGGCCAGGGTTAGGGTTTGGGGTGCGGCAATTACAAGAAATTTTGAAGAACTGGGGGATTTAGCGCCTGAGAACGTTGTCGTGCCATCCACAAACTAACGGTTTGATGTAGCGGTTCACCCCTACAATGAAGGAGTGGCTGAATATTAAAGGCAATTACTAGAAAAGAAGACCACTGAGTGTTTTTTTCGGACACAGCACGATGAAACATGCAACAACTCAGTGTTCGCCAGTTAAGCATGTATACGGGAGAGATCCAAACATTATCTTGGACGTCTGTATCCGGAGGCAGAGGGGGCAATTATCACGGCAAGAACGACGACACTAAGTACATCGTGCGCTAGAACGGACGGCAGACGAACAACACCGGAATAAACAAGGATATGGCGTGAAGCACAGCACACAAATGGCTTCCGTTCAAGATCGAGGACCAAGCGAAAGTAAGAGACTACGGTCGACCACAAGAATCTGACCCTGGCAATGACAAATTTAAAAGACGATTGAATGGACCATTCACCATCAAGAACCGCAGGAATGTGAGCTTTCAAATCAACCAACGTCCTCTTGGGCGATGAGTCAACGGTGTATACTTGGCATCCCAGCACAGCTGCGTCAGGCTTCTTAAAGGAAGGGTAAGTTTGACGGTAACGAGTACTCAAACGCTCGGCGGAATACCTCAACGCGGCGACGGCATGTTTCTAAAGTCCAAAACGAGTGAATAACGGACACCACGGGGGATCGGATGAACCGTTGCGTAACAAAATCGGACGAACGGACGAGGAGTGGAAAGCAGAACGTCTCCGACAAAAGACTTCAACCACACAGACAAACCGGCAGATGTGCACACTGCTGATGTATTGTGGACCGGAATCACGGTTCATAAACGCCAGTGGGCGCATGACTTGGGAGCGAGTTGGACAACGAAGTTTTACAATAAGGATCTCACTTCATTGAACGAATTTTTCCCACAATCTTGCAATCTTATCACTCAAAGCGGATAAAAGTTTACACGTTCAGCGACAATGTTATGCACCCACGTTCTCTTTCAGCACCGCGGCTAAGTGTATAGTCATCATGACTCGAGACCAACGAATAGACGTCATTAGCAAGTCACATGCTAAAGTTTGCTCTTTCGACTTTCATAATAAAGGAATTATGTACAAGTTTGAGATTATATGGTCATTTCAAGTTTCTGTGGTGTGGATGATACGTCAGCTCAAAAGATGCTCGTCACTTTGAATTGAATTGCTTCAAGAACCTGACACGCGTCCTCACTTAGTCGGCTCAACAAGTTGTGGGCCACATCTCTGGTTTTTGGGCTTGAACCAAGTATCACACGATTAGGTTCTATGTAAGCAGCACTTCTTCACGCACTTGCTCTGTCCACATCATACGACGAAGAGGCCAACCAACCACATCGGATCAACGCCATATTTCGGTTCCTAACAAATACAGTTAATTTTCATAACTTTTCTGAAGTTCAAAGATGCCGTCGCAAGTTGTTTGAGAAGACCAAATGATTGATCACACGTGAGGAGAACTGAAGGACTGATTAGAAAAAGACGAGTTATACGGCTTACTTCTAGTATCAAACCAAGACGTGTTTCAGAGATCAGTTAGACACTCATGCTGAATGTCTCCGCAAGAACTGTGCATTGAGCGACACCCTATGATTGAAGCATGAGGAAATCACTTTCGGGTGAAACGCAAGCTGATGCAAAGTCACAAGTTTTCGGTATACATTTTTTGTCTCTGCGGCGCAATACTGGCACTTCGTTCTCTTTCGGGATGAGATTATCGTTATAAAAATGGATATTATACATATGAATAAAAGTGGTGTGACCTTCGGATGAGAGAACTTTGGTTCGATTCACGATGGGAGGAATGTGCAATTTTCAGTGCGAGTGAATTAATTGTAAGAGATATCTAAAATGACCACTATTGCGGTCAAAATCTCAAGTACTTTCGAGTAGTTTCGGCTTAGCAACAGAGCATTTTTTTCCAATTAATACATCTTATGTCACTAAGGTGTAGTTATTGTTTCAAGCTGTGAGCGTTTTGGACTGGTCGGTCCGCATTCCTTATGCCAATACATTTGAAATTTCGTGACAGCCTATAAGTCAGCAACTGTATGGAGAAGCATGTAGGTGTACGGTTTAACAATCTAGCCGGCAGTTGCAAACTTGTCATGTTACAAGCGATACGTCAAATCAGAATAATAATCAGGCGATCTAAGCAGGTGGTCAATAATAACGAGAAATGGCAGCGCACTAGTATACGAATCACGAACACGTAACACAGCGCTTAACGACACCCGAAAAACCCCAGAAGAATACAGAAGACCGTGACCTTTAGCCGAGAATGTATTTGCTTTCAAACCAAGGTAATTTGACAGACCAACGTTCGCGTATATATAGTTTTTGAACAGCCTTGGAAGTCCCCACTGGAATTAGCCCATTAAAAGTGAAATGGACCAACCAAAGACAGAAGGGAAACGTGCGCCAGGATTAAGTTTTAACACATTTTGACGCGAAAAAAATGAAATTCAAATTTATAAATTGATTTTCAAGGATATCTCAAAAATTAAACTGTTCTTGAGGAAAATAGACTTTCCCCAACAGTTATAGCTAACATTGTGTGATGCTTAAATAGCTGTCACTCTAACCCGAAGGTTACATGTGAACTTGAGGCCAACAGCTGTCAGTCACTTCGACACATACCTGTAAATAGTCCAGACGATGGCTCGACTAGAAGAGCTGTCTGTGGGAGATCCACATGGTTCTGTCAATTTTTAAACATCAACGTGAAAAAACAGTAATGAATATGTTGTCCACACAAGCAAGCAGAATCTGTACACAAGACATTCTTGTGCAGGAACTAAACTTGACCACTTGTGTTCTACAGACGAATGGTTAACCCAAAAAGCTCCACAGACAGGTATGGCAGAAAAAAATGACATCATTCGGAGTGCTGATAGTTGTAGTACAAAAGGATCTAGATGCAGCTGCCGTTCAAGTGGGATCACATCACATATTGAGCAGAAAAACGACTGAGAATTTCCCTTGAACAAACATTTAATGTAATTTATGGTAGCCTAACCAACAAAATGATAAAAACGATCAAAAGTTTGATAACACCAAAGAAAAGCTGCGAAAGTAACAGACGGGTATGAAAGGTTTGCTTGCAAATAAAATGGAAGAAATGTCAGTAAAATTAGCATGACTCACTGACAAGTCGAATTTTGTTGAGTTGGAAAGATCACCACACACGAAAGAAGGAAAGTGCCAGAGGGCAGGTTCAGACAACATCGGACAAATAATTTCACACGTGACGTGAGGTAGCATAGCATCGAGTGTTGGTTGATCCGCAGTCAGAAGGAGCCAAAACATTTTGCAGTACAATTATTTCACCAGCCAAAAATCCACCCAAAAGAAGAGGGCAGAGGCGGCGCGCAGAAACTTTCGTTTATTTTTGGTGTTGCCAGTCGAATTCGAAAATGCCATTGATGCTTTCAAACAAGAGTACAGCTGAAGTTTACAAAACTATCTATTATAAAACGTTTGAAAAAAATTAGGAACTATAATAAGAAACTATGGGATCTACACTACTCCTTCGCCAGAGCGCTTGTGGGTTAAAATCACGATGAAAGAACAGCATTAAAGATACAATGAACCAATCGCCCACTAGTAATATCACTTGTGCTAATTTGCTAGATGTTTCGGTTGATGTGCATAGCGTCGTTCAACAGCACAAGATGGCTGAGGTGCAGGTGGCTGTAATACTGGAGAGATTTGGGAAGGGTTGTTGTTGTTGTTGAAATCTACTCGACTCACCGGTTATTCAAACCCAGACACAACAGAAGATCTGACAAACGGCCAATCCAAATATCGCGTTAATGGTACAACATCAGGATTGGACGAACGGTCTCAGTGTTGTGCCTTCCGTTGTTCGCCAATTTGTGATACTCGGAATTATGGACTTCGAATAGACTCCATTTCATTGAGTCGAACTGGGCGGTTACCGAAGCTTTAGTTGCTAGTGAAAACAAGACTAAACAATTAGCACAGAGAAGGTAAGCCGTCGTTCGAATGTGTGAACAACCCAATAGTTGCATTAAGTTACGAGAAAGGGAAGACTGAAACTGGTTGCCTCGATCCGTAGTGGTCGTAGGTAGCAGGCCACAATTAACGATCCAATGCTCCAACATGGTTTCAGCAACTGTCTCCACTGAAACATCTCTAATGTGTACAGCTAAAGGTCAACGGGTAAAACGACCGATTGCAGTCAATATATACGTACAATCGTTGGAGGGTGGTAGGGGGCCAATGTAGTAACAACGGGCGTCCAGCTGGAGAATGTGTCAGGTGTGGTAACCGTATGCTTGTGCACTTCACTCATTTCGGCACTCGATACACTGTTGTGACCAGAGGCGAACATCTTTGTTCATAGTGCGGGAAACAAGGCGTTGTGCAATTAAATTCAGTGTACCGCGTTTACCCGAGTGAGATAAACAATGGAAATAAATAAAAACAGCACGCCGATAAGAACATGGGACAAAAGGTATAGGTGTACCTGTCGAAATATCGCACGAAATGTCACCAGCTTGTGTCGGCAGAAGGACGGTGGACAATTTCAAGGACACACGTAGAAACGTCCTTCATGTTCTCACTACACTGTTGGGTAGTGGACATTACAACTAAATCGAAGGAAACTGGCGACTGGACTAAGTTGACGTCAGGACGTGATAATGCCTCAGCAAATATATTGGTATCACCATGTAAGTGTTGGATGCCTGTGGTGAAATGAGAGATGTAGTCCAAATGTTTGATTCCACGCGGGGAGTCCTGATCAGGCTTGATGTGAGAAGCAAATGTCAAGGGCTTGTGATCACTGCGTACAACAAATTGTCGGTCTTCCAAAAGATGCCAAATGTGGCGTACTATCATATAAATAACCAGGAATTCGCGTTCAGAGGTGCTGTACTTTATCTGTGCTGGTTATAGCTTTTGGGCGAATAAAGCTGTGGTTGCTGTTCACCATTTACGTAATGTTCTAATACCGCACTAACGACAGCGTTTGATGCATCCATGGTGTGAAGAGGGCAAGTATACGGATCGCGGCTAATAAAGATCAGCTTGTTGGCCTCACATAATACTTCCTTTACGGTTGAGAAAGTTGTTTTAACTTCAGGTGGGTGTTCAGTGGACTTGTGTTTTGAGCTAACCAGGTAGATCAAAGGTTTTTAAGTGTCCGCGCGATGCAGGATGGAACGCCGGCAATAGTTGAGTTTGCCGAGAAATTGTCAGGGTTGTGTCATTGTGGTGAGGATCGGAAAAGTCGGGATAGACACAACTTTATCTGGTAGAGGTGCAAAGGCGGTTTGATCGATACGATGTCCCAGGAAATCCAATGAACGATCCCCGAAAGCACACTTATTGGCGTTGACTTTCACGTCATATTACGCGAAAAGGTCGAAAACGGCAAGAAGATTGGATAAGTGTTTTTCGTTCGAGAGGCTAGCGGTCGAGACTTTGTCGAGATGGACGTACGTGAAAGGGAGTCCACGTAGAACTTCGTCCATGAAGCGCTGAAATTTTGAGCGACATTGCTCAGTCTGAGAGGTGTGTTTGTGAACTCGGAAAATGCTACAGATGTAATGGCTGTCTTTGGGATGTCATCTTTGGCAACGGGGGTGTAACAATAGACACATATTAGATCTAATTTAGAGAAAATAGGAGCGTCAGCGAGTTCACGGAAAAATCGTGAATTTGCGGTAGAGAGTACCTGTCCGGGATTGGGAATTTATTGGAATTGCAATAACCACCACAAAGTCTTCAATCGCCCGGAGACTGTTTTTAGGACCCTATGCAGTGATGTCACCTAAGAGCTGTTTGAAGGTCGACTTATGCCTTGGCTATTTTAAATTTGTCTGTATATAAACGGCATGAACGAGAGAAACCCGAAGGGCCATGTGGTGTCATATGATGCACTACACTGTGTGTCTAACCATCTCTCTATGTGACCACGGCCGATTTAATGATGGAAAATCCTTCAGCAGTACTGCGAACGACAGTGTTGGTAGAAGAATGGGCCGGATATCCATTGACGCGATCGTTGACTAGACACCGCTTACAGCGCAGGCGGTAGTGCTGTCAGTTAGCTTACGCTACTTGACGTCAGCAAAATTTTCAAGTGTGTAGAGAAAGTCCGCGCCACTGAGTGGCATCTGAACGTCGGCAAGCAGAAATATCAACCGTAAACGTCGCCAGAGACCGGGGTCGACAGTGAGTGAGCGTCCTCCGGAAGTGTTGATGCGACTTTGGCTTGCGCTTTCCAAAGTGTACTAGCCAGGCTGAGATCGACCATTTGATTGCGGTGGAATAACGCTGAGCTTGGCTGCAGTGGAGGTGAAAGGCCGCAAGCCGGTCGATCTATCCCTGATTGAAAATAGGCAACTAGTATCTGTTGGGTCAGCGATAGTTGTCATTGTTGCTAGCTAGGCTGCCAGTTTGGCGATGATTCGTGACAAGTTCGGAGTGTGGACTACTGGGTGCACCTTTTCGCCTTGTGCGGAAAGTTTTGGTGATACCAACACCACCTTGATAGACTGTGATTGTTCAATCGTGCACGCCTGTTAGGTGAATGTCTCTTTAGTTCGTCAATCCACACAACCATATTGTCCATATAGTTGCAATTCCTCTTCATCGAAAGTTTTGGACCATCGTTCGTTGTTTGGGCTGATGTGAACAATGAGTGAAGGAAAGATTTCAGACACCTTGTCAGTGACGGCTGCCAGTTTCTCAGTAGAGCTGTTCTCATTGAGAGCAAGTGGTGACCACTGGTGATGCTGTCAATCTAACTTGTACATTCAGAATCCTATTGCGTCATTCCACTCCAAAATTATTGTGCTTTGCACAAACGATCGTGATCAGTCGCCTCAATCTGGCTGTCAGTGTTTAAAAACACCTGTCATTGAATTTGCCCGCTCCTTGTATTCAGTGACCTAGCCTGGCACATTAAGTAATGATCCACCCTTCTGCTTGATTGCCATAAAACCAATTCACTTTAATGCGAAGCCGGTAATGATGAGTCAGTGCAAAATGCCTATATCTATCAGTTTTCCTGTTCTAATTGTTCTGTTCAACCTTCTGATGAGAACTAATTGTTGCAAACAGAATGCTGATTAACACGAAACTTGGTATGATTGTTGCTTCCTAAGTTCAAGTGTTATGGTTCGCCCGGTCCAAAATTGCACTATTTATCGATCATGATTAGAACAGTAGAGATCAAGCACGACCTGTTAGTCGGACGAATGCGTCACCTGAAAATGTTGACAACTTTACACGACACGACAACTACACAGTAGCACAGGAAAATAAAGCTGTTTTAGGATTCTGTTGTTTCCAAAATGTTTTTGGCTCAAAGGACGTGGTCAGTTTGCTCAATGGTAAAAGAAACACTTGTTGAGAATATTAATCAATCCAATTTTTGTAACTCATCTCGTGCAGTTTCCGTAAGCAGTTAATTTATACCTAGTTATTCGTAATTTGTGTTGGTATACCACGTTCAGCTGTCGTCAATAATGAACAGTTTACTAGCTGTTTTCTCTTAGGTCGTCTCACTTTGCTTTGGTCAGCGACAGCAGACGCCATGTTTTGTTTCTCCGATTCAAGTTTGCACTACGTTAAACTGAGATTTCTTCTGTACTATATACAAGTCGAGTGATTTCACAATGATCCGCCAAGTATAACCGGACAAAAAATGTTCCACTAGGCAGTAGCTGCCAGTTTTGGGGTTAATTTAACAAAACTGAGTAAAAGTTATTGACTTTTTTTCAGAGATGAATGTACAGAACACTATATTGATAAAGCGAGCCCACCTTTTGACTCTACCTAACATTTGGATATTCGTCGATGGGTTGTTACACCTGTTTCACGTAGTAGACCCACCTTATGTACATCGTTCAAAAATGAATGACTGACGACTTTCGATTAAACCTGCAAGGATAATAGGGTAACACAGACAGCTTATAGCACGAAAAACCATACATGTGCAATTTCTACCGTTTGCAGGTAATCACGACAATTGAAGATAACGCACCAGCCCATAAACAGTCACGTTCCTCGAAAAGTTGCGTCACGCTCTAAGGGCTGGTTCATTCCAAGGGTTTAGGCAAAGCAGTATTTGAGTTGTACGCAATTTATTGAACTGGAAACAGATGAATTTTTCAAGAGATGCAGAACAAGATGTATGACATGAAAAGTTCGTCCACATGTACTCAGGCTACTAATGCAGAACACCGTTGCTAAGTGACACTTCTAAAAATGTTCTTGTAAATCACGTGTCTCAATACGAATGCACGTTTATTTATACAAATTGGAGTCCACTAGAACGCAGGTGTTAAGTGTAGCGTATTCAATTTTGCGAATATTTGACACAATCGATCCTAGAGATCTTTAGGCAATTGCGGTCTCTGAACAGGCCACATAAAGGTTTAGAGTTGTCACGATTTGTTTTCGTGTAATCTATTAGTCCATCTGATTTTCTTCGGCCTTACAGATTCGTTCACCAATAAGAGAACTGTAGCGCATTATCGTGCCAGTATTTCTTTGCTATCCGTCAGCGTCACATTCGGTGTACCCAAATGATTGCACTGCTCACAAACTTATGCCATTCAATAATTAGTGTATTCACTTTCTGCGTTGCAGTGGAGCTTGGTTGTGTTACGCACCTGTCCTAACTCACAGTAAACGCACAATGAACTACTGGTCCACTGTTATTCGAGTAACTGACGGCAAACCTCAGTTGTGAGTAAGATGCGTCCAAATATTAAATTCACTTTGTCATAACGAAACTAAGAGATTCACAGCAAGGTGGATCCACAATCTCTAGCAGTGTTAAAAGTGATATCCGTGTGTTCGTCCATGTGTTCCGGGAAATTGATTGTACACCTTGTTTTTCAGGCCCTTTTCTGGATGAATAAAGAATTCTCACATCAATAGATTGATAAATCATATTACACTGAGTGGTCGATGTGATCACCCATTTACAGCCTGTGGCTAACTCTACCTGCTCACATCCATTATGAGAATTCGGAAGGCGTTTTTAGGTTGAAATAACATTTTAAACTTGGTGTCTTATTTGATTTGTGCTCCTGCTACGTTGTTAGCATTTGAATAATCCGCTAGAATAACGAAGTAATCGATAGGGAGTATTCTTCAACCTATGGTGACTAAAATAATTCATTACGGTTTTTCTTTCTGCTGCCCATTCAATCGTACTGCGAATTACCACGTGGCAAAATCCGTGCCAGTCCATCCACAATCAAAAGATTGCAGGAGATTTTATGATCGCGAATTCTTCACAGACGAACGAATAGTAAACCGACCTTGTTGTGCACGACCAGTTATACTTATATTTCACTTTCTGTGAAACCCAGCACCGATATCCGTAACGGGTCATAAACCTCTGCTGGACAGCAGTTCGATTGTCATATGACTTTGTTTCGTCGTATCAGACCAACTGTTAATCAACCCAGGGACAACCACTGAATCCGGTCGCTTTGTTGGGTACAGGATTTGTCAAACTTGTAATCATTATAAGCTTCAGATTACATACATCACCGTCTTATAATCGCTGCGACAATAGAGGGATTGAAGGTGCTATCCAAAAAGAGGGCGGATGCTTATTGTCACTGTGTGTGAGATGTGTCCAAGGAGACGGACGTCCACATCTACCGTTTGTCAGTGGTTTATATAAGGCGGTTTCAAGCACGTTTCTCATTTTACCAGCTCCAACCACTTTGTCAATAAGAAGTGTGCCTTCCAGATGGTCTAGCGAGTACCGAGAAGTCGATGTTGAATGGTGAGTCCGTTGAGTAATCGTTAGCAAACGTACAGTCCGCAGTCTCTACCGCTTCTTCTTCTTCTAACACACCCCGGTTACTGCTTTCATATTTAGATGTAAAATATGGTTTGGCTTACAGCCTATTTCCGTCCATTTAGTCGACTGACAACATACATCAAGGTTTTCGAGCCAGTAAAATCAAGAGCAATTTACTGCATACTCATTTCAAGTAGGTTGTAACTGAGGTCAGATAAGTTTAAAAGGAAAAATCCAGACTACGGCTGTATTGGGTCTCTTTTACGCCAAAATCGATCTGGCTACTTGTTGCTCAATCGGGCTTCTAAACTGATCTTCAGAAATATCAGGCTGGTAGTGGCAGGTCATAGTTTTTAATTATCCTGGTGATAAAACACTGAAAGCAAACCTTGATTCGGGGATCGCAGAACGTAAGGTGGGTTTGGGTACAAAAATAACGAATTGTTATTGGAAAACTTAATATTCTAGTGCAGTAGGAAGTGACACCGTGCACAAAGTTGGAATATTCGATGTCACAGATATAACGGATAACCACTTGTCAGCTATTAGGCCACTTGTCCGAGCATTCAAAGAATAACTGTGTGTGTAGAGAAAGTTTCCAACATACAAAACGTGCGAATATTGTAATTTCTTATACTTTCTGTTAGCCAACGACACTAAATTCCTGCCGGTCGTGCGGTGATACAGCATCACCGTCAGTCCGCCTTTGGAACCTCCGACCCAAATATTTGCGTATTATTCGCTAACGCCTCATCACCATTTATTGCAATCGATTAGGAAAGTGGGCAAGCTGAATGTAAACTTGTCAGATACACCGAGCGAGACATTTCTCATTACAACACAGGTTCACAGACAATAAATGTGAATAAACAACCCGAATTTATTTTGCTTCAGCCAACAAGTTGGCGAAGTTTATTCCATGTCCTCATCTACTGCTGTCGACGACAAGTATATCAACGTGATCTTCATGCCCACATGCAAACCAGTGAAGAACAGTGTCGCCAACCTTGTCGACTAACTGTTCCACCTGCTAGTGACATGCGTTTCAGGACAACCCATTTTCGAAGAGCTGTCTAATAGCAGGCCTGTTCGATGTAGAAGTTTAGACCATTTCTTGGGGTACCCCCATAGTTTTCACTACTGTGGTTGGCTTAAGGTGTAAATCTGATGTTTTCTGAAAATTCTTATCTTCTCCTTAATACAGAGTTTTGTTCATTTGGTCACAGACCGATATGCAAACGAGGCTGAATAGTCTAAGAAACCCACTTGCGACAAATCTGGGCTTCGGTTGGTTATGAACCAGCGACAGGAACAGCATACCTAAAAGCTGAAATTTCCCCAGCATATGAGATACGAGGCCACGCTGGGACCTCAGAAATTTCACATTTGGACTCGGGTACCCAACTAATCGGGTCTGTTCTAAATTAACCAATCTGCCGAACTATTTGCCAGTAACACAACCTCCTTGCTCAGCAGTGGTGTCGATGGATTCCAGCGTGAACTGTTAGAGAAATCTTGTCGGGGCATTCAATCTTCTGGATCATCTGATGGATTTCATATGAGACACTGAGACGGGGATGCAACAAATCCAAATGTGAAATTTCCGAGCTCCTGGAGTGAAGTCGTAGTTCGGATGGTAAGGCGCTTGCAGCTTTTGGCACGCAGTTTCAGTCGCTGGATGTAGTCCAGCCGACTACCATATTTTCCGTAGTCGGGTCTCTTTCAAATTAACTACTTCGTCAAAATGCTTATCAGTGAAACTAAATAGCTCACAAATGACCTCGACGCTCAAAGTTCCCAGACAGTTTTGTTGTGATGGACCAGGAGTTAGACTTTGTTCATTCAATCAACACAGAAGCGGTCTCAGAGTTCCACACTCTTCTAATTCTAGAAGCAAGTAATGGGCGAGCGCTTACAAATTCGCCTGACAGCACCCAGCTGATTCAGTATACGACTAACGTGAGTCGCAAACCATGTACTGCCTTGTAAAGTCATGCGCACGTGAGAAATGTGGCAGACGTCAAGTAAGACTGGAAATAGTTTGAGATATGCTATCTTCGAAATGGTGTATTTTGAGGACAAATAACTACAGAAAGTATATGGACTGGGACTACTAAAATTAGACACTTTCTAAAGGTGTTGCATTTTAAGGGTGCTATATTAGACAGTAATGATTAATCAGGAAAACTCTGAACGTACAGATGTATGGATCGGTCAAGCGTTTTCGTGGCATTGATATTATGGCGGCAAATAACCGTCAGATTTGTAACAGCTGTCGACCCATGCTGTCATGAAAACTCAGCACGACTAATTTAATTTAGTGAGCCATTCGAACCACGAGACAAACTAGCAGAGTTCGCAGGTTAAGCTCCAAGTTAGCTGTTCTCGATGGGAGTAAACAGATAATCATTAATTTTGTTGCTACTAAATCACTTTCGAGTTAGTTGCACCGTTTATCTCAGAGTTAGTTGCACCGTTTATCTCAACAGTTCCGTGCCGATGTTAACAGAACTAACTGGAACTGTACAGAAATTCACTCTGCCTCAATCCTCTGAATGGTATTAAAATTTTACAAAATACGGTGAGATAAGTAGTATGTGGTTAATAACGATAAATTACCAGAAGCACACAGTCAGTTCCGTAGTTGTTACCGTTCATCAGGTATAGGTACCGGATTACCTTCGACCATACATCTTGCTACAGGGGTGGCAAATGCTATAGCTTCTAGTAGTCATTGAATCGACCGAGTCCTCAAACCCCTCAACCTCACTCACTAATCAAAATATTGTTCAGTTACTTCAGTCAAGTCGATGGATCCAACCTTACTCAAAAATTACCGTTCATGAGTTATCGATCGGAGTAAACAAAGAGTTCCTTCTTTTCTTCCGTCGAAAATGATCGGACAACCTGAGCTGAAGGTTGTGTTTGAGTGTTTGGGGATGATTACCCGACCATCATTACCGTAAGGTTGCTGGCCTTGAGGGTAACTCTCCGATCTCACAAACAGGAAGGCCAAAGTGCCAACTCTGGTCTGGATGAGAATACGCATTACTCATGGGTTCCAATGAAAATAAAACTACAGTCTAGTACATAGTGACCTTGGCTGTTATTTTTTAAGACTGTCCTACTGATTTAAAGATAGTTGTAGGTCACCACGTGCCGTGTATAGACTCCCATAATTTTAGTTCTGTTACACACATTTTAGGAGGAACACTGTAAGTCTTCTGCGTTGACCTGAGAGCAATTGATGGAGTCGTTCTTCTTCGGAACCAAGGCATTACGTTTCGCTTATTTGAGGGAGTAAAATTCAACTTCATTCGAACGCTGGTGTAGCCCGTAGGTGACAAGCGTGAGAATGTAAACCGTTGGTAAATAAAATTCTGATAGCAGTGGCTATGGCAGATTATCTCGCATGAACATGAAAGTTCCACCATCGCTAGTTTAGGTGGTCATTTATTCACCGAGCTTGAGATTCACGTCGTAGAGGTTGCACCACCAAACGAGTGGACGTTATCGCTGGATAATGGTTTAATTGTGGAGTTCAGTGGAAGCCTTCTCGTTTACAAGTCTACCATAAGTGACTGGTTGATTTGAGTTTTAAGAAAAGAAAGCACGACATAATTCTCCTCTGTGATAGATAAATACAACATAAACCCTCACCAGGTAGAGTGCCCATCACTTTGGGAAGTAAACTGTACCACGATGTCTAACGATACAACTTGCCGACAACCTTAAGCACCAAATGCGGATTGTTTAACCGGGTAGGAATCACAATAAAACTTTCCATCATATCGTTGTATGTATGCACGGGATCACATTCCCACTGACTGCAAAAAATACAACTTAATCCTAACCGGCTTCCTCGTTAATGAACTTTAACCGGGTCTTTGCAGCATTCTAAAGTTGTAACAACTTGATCTAGATATCTTTCATGCCACGTGTGCTGCCCATTGACTGAGAACAAAACGTTTTCTTCCTAAACATACTCCTTCACGAATACCTTTTCCCTGCTAGACGGATTTGGGATCAGAATACTGTTAATTTTATCACACCAACCCCAGTTGTGAAAAATCTGGTCTTCGGCTGGATTCAAAGCAGCGATGAAATTGGCAAACCAAGCGCTGTACTTTCTAAGTAACGAAGTCACACCGAGCGTTCACTGACGCCATTATCTAATGCGGAATCTGCCAAACTCTCTGGAGACCGACGTCTTCGATAGAATGTCTCAAGTAGTTCCGTTAAATAACGTTTTCAATGCTCAGTAGTGGTGTTAGTATACTGTAGTACTAACTGCCTGAGAAATCCTGTTATGTTAATGCATCCTTTAGATCAACACTCCTGACAACACTTCTGAGGAATGCCACCTGAGGTGTTTGAAAGGTAGAGTATTACAACTTGCTCGTAGCGTTATGTTATTCCCAATCTGTTTTTATCAACATCTTTTAGATCATTTGGCCACTTCATGACACAGTGACATTGGTGAACAACTGAGTCCAACCTTGAGATTTTCGGGCTCCCGGCGCAGATTCGTAGCTCATCCAATAGAGCACTTGACGCGTTTGAGCACAGATTGTCTGCGGGTGGTTTGTATCACGCAGAAGCCCAGATTGTTAAAAATGGGTCACCCTAAATTTTCAAAAATACCTACTACTTTTCTACACTACTTGTACGTAGAAAAGTAGTTGGGTATACCATAGCAATGGGCGCTTTTAATTGGGACAATGAAATGGACAAGTCTCTACCGAAAAAAACTCCAAATGGATTCGATAATTCGAACTAAAGTTAAAATCTTGGAGCAACCGCCAAAAATCGAAATGATAGATATCAGCGATTTCTTAATTCTAGAACGTGCCAGTGTGCACAACCTGTCTGTAGCTTTTCTGCAGCCGTTAGGCGAATGTCAGGTATTGTCTGTCACTGGAGATCAGCTCAAAAATGGTGGGTTGCAATTAACATATGTTCGCCTAAGTTAGATGTATGCCTACATATAACACTAGAAAACATCGATCACCCAGTTACATAGTAATCAGTGGGTGGTTAACCGCTGGCCGTTGTTGGATCCGTAGCATTTTCCACTCGAGCGAATTAGTCCCAGATTGGGCAAATTACCAACTTCGCCAGCTGTTATTGTGGACTCTGTCCATTGCCACTCGGAAAAACTGATACCGGTTGATTGCTCTTCCCCCATTTCGTTTGCCGTAGCAAACCTGTTCGTGTTGTCAACTTATTAGGCGTTTCCAAGTTATGGCCGTTACCGTTTGCAGTGTTAAATTATCCGTATCATATCTTGGGGAATTTCACGGAGAAAAACGTATTTTGTCAAAACCAGTAGCCACCGATGAACTGAGTTTTTGAATCAGCCGATAATGTATTAAGTATTTCAACTTATTGAAACTTGCGTGAAGACAGGCGCTGGGTAGTAGAGGAGGATTTGTGCATTGCAAAGCATTGCAGCAAGTGATAGACATGCAACACACTGATAACGTCGCCACTTGTGAAGATTGGACAAAGTTAATAACCGATTGAAAACGAACGTGAGAGGCGGACGAATTAAAAACATTAATTTTTAAAAGGTAACTCGGATTGCTCAGCGACACATTAACCGATTTCCAGTGAACTCAATTCTGGTCGGATAAATTCTTGGAGATGCAGATGGGATAAATGAGTAGACTTATATGCCGTTAGGCTAACCAGACTTCAGCAACCTCAGTAACATAGATTCTAATTCGTAAGTCGTGTGGTCCGTGGCTGGTAAATTCACTGTCGAAAATAGGGGAGATTTCTCACGGTAAGAGGTATTTACAACACTGTATGTTTTTTTCGGTTTGTTGCCTGTTACCGTTCGGATTAGCTCCACTGAACTTCCATCAATCATTGCACTATCAAAATTTATACCCACTAGCATCTGGTCTGTACCAGAACAGTTGTTCTCTGTAGTCGAATTAACTGACTCACCAACAGTACTTAATTTTTGCCGCCCTCAGTCGAAGAATATTGTCCCTCTTACTACACGATTAGTTTGAAGATCATTCGATATGGTCTTCGAAACACTCATATAGGATGGATGAACTGACACTATTCTGAAATTTGAACTAAAACGTTAGAACACGAAAAGTGGTAAGTGTAAGCATTTCGTACTATCTTTTCAATACTAAATTTACAATAACATGAATCGGTTTCTTACATAGAACACTTAGAGGAGTGAGATGGGTAGTCACCAGGTCGATTAGGAAAGCTCACCAAGTTCAGGGCAGGGTTAGGAAATCGAGCAATTGGGTGTTAGCATACAACGCCGGCTTCAATCGACTCATTGCGATAGCCTCAGCGGGTCACAAGTGTCTTGGTTTGGAATGAAGTGGTAAGGTGCTGAATGCACAAGCTGGGTCTATAACGTGACTGATGATCAAGACGTACCTTGCGACTATGGACACTGGTCGCTTGAGTGCTTCAACGACAATACCGTCTTTCAGTAGTACGGAGTTCTGTACCCATTTTGGCAAATGTCCCCTCACTCTGGAGTTCAAACACCCTCCAGTTCCGCTCATGTAACTTCATCTGTGGTTACAGAGAAATTGGTGGACACAATGTGAGTTGGCACTGACAGACTTATCTCTTTTGATTGAAGGCGATGTCGATTTCTGTTTATTCGTTCGGGCCGAATCTCGGTCTTATCCACTCTAAAGCTCATTGTGGAAACTTATCCAAGTAGTGATCCTGTCAGCTCGTTTGACATCTCATCGGGGAATCGGAATCCTGCCCCGCTAAGGTTGTTCAAAATTATGGAAGGCACAGGTAGCTTATGGGTGCGAGTTAATACCCAGTACGACTACGTTTACTGTTCGTTTATTCAAGTTCATTAATGTTTACGTTGTTCGATGCGCGTTGCAATGACCTTTCAAAGGGAATTCCACATAACCCTGTCTTCTCACTGTGACAATCTGTTCGGAAGACGGTTTCGTCTACTAAGCCTTTCTATCAACATTTTCGACAACCATTAGACTGTAGTGCAGACATGATCAAATCCATTTCCTTCGCAATACTGTTCTGTGTACAGATTCTTTTTGGGCGTGTTACTAGTGCATTCACTAGTGTGCGTTTGTAGTAAGCCGATGTGAAACCAATAAACTGTAGGTATTTACTGGGCCACACCGACTTCCTATAAATAACCCTTTTAACGGTCATCTTTCCGACGATTTAGAAGTACGTTTAGAAACGGCAAACAAGTATCAGTCTTAAATTCACACGTTAATTTCCGGTTGGGGTTACAACCGTATAAGCGTTACACTAGGTTATCTGGTACCTTTTTGGAACGACTGAATACTAATGTATCATCGACTTAGCGTTGGTAATATGATAGACCTGCTGTCTACGGCTAACTCTTGCTTAATCCTTAACATATGAGTGTCTTCTAAGACAGGCCCTAGCGAATTTCCCATGGTTACCTCCAGCTATTTGGCGGTATCGTCGATCAAGAAAACAGCTGACGTTTTCAGGGTACAGCAATAATGTTTCTATCAGATTCACATTAGGCAGAAGCGGAGTAATGTAGGTCGTTTCATGGAGCTGATAAATATGACCAGTTGTCTCGTGTAGCAGGACGTCCGTGAACATTGAGTGAAAGTTTAGGGAACGCATCAAAACATCAGCAAGATTGACGTTATCTAAGTCAATGACCAATCCAAAAGAACCTTTAATACAATATTCCTGAAACTTCTGTTTTAAAAGAATTGGGATCGTGACTAACCAGCGTGCAAATTTATGGTAAGGAGAATTTGTCATCGCCAGAATAAGCTTAAGAGGCATTTCGGATTCGTGTGTCTTAGGGAGGCTATAGAATTGATGTGTCGACGACCCACACGGCACGTTATGCCATCAGTTATGCGCAGTTGTAAGAGAATTTGGAGATACCCTCATAGTTGACTTTCTGTCTGAGTGAAACTTCGTTTGGTCCTCTAATATCCACAGCATCTCCTGCACATACGCATCTCTGCTTAAAATGACTGCCTCAGAGCTCTTATCTGACATGTGTGTTACTACACAGTTGATCTGAGTTCTCCTACTTACTGTAGACGTTGCTTCCCGATAGCACCCTGGCCGTTGGTCGGAGTTATGATAAATTCAACAGCTGTATATATATACGCTCATGTATATACATTGGCGGTTTGCTGAGGACGAAATCAGTCGACTGAAGCCGGCCTTGCATGCTCACAACCAATTGCTCGCGAGCTTGAGTCTGCTCTGGACTTAGTGATCTTCCCTAATACACCGACTCACCGTCTGTCCCACTTCAATATGAAAAACGAATCAATACGAAATGCCTACATCTACCAGTTTTCCTGTCCTAATGGTTTTATCCGAACTCCTGAAGGGAACGAACCGCTCCAAATTTCAAAATTATTGTTTGATACGAAAATACATCTGTGCCGCATATAGTATGTTATACTTTACTTATACCCAGTGTCAATTTCGTCAAACGCTCTGGTACAAATTTGCAGTTAGCCACTGGGGACCGTGGCTAACTCAAGATGATCCCAGAAGAAAAACAGTTGTTCCACAAGTCATCAATAAACATTCTCGAGTAAAGCCAACTGAAAACGGATCCAATAAAAGGATACTAATGTGCGAAAAACAGTAAGTGCACAACCAGCCGAATGACGTATAACATATAATTACTAGGTCCTCTGCGCACTTTTTGGTGACCATCTTTGCAGTTTCGTAATTTTTGCAGTGGAAAGTTATCATGTGTCACAACTTTTCGCCCGCAGTGAATTCGTGCCCTTCCGGCTGTTTAGAAAGCAGATGTTTTGATATTTTCTACATATTTCAGCCTTATGACGCAACACTGAAAAATGTGATTTCCTACCTCGTGCACCTTGGGAACCCAAACTAAGGCATCAGGTCAGGGTGAATTTCGAAGAAGCCCGTGTAGTGAGTGGCCATCACTTATTCTGGATCTTCGCCCGGAAGGATTGATGGAAGCCGTGCGCAAAACTGCCTGCTTAATGGTGGTTGGAAACAGTGGTGGTGTTGTTCGTAGTTCGGGTTGATGGTTTTGGTATTGATATGTTCTCCGAGTTTGGCATTTAGGTTGCAAACGTTTCATCACCAAGCGAGGTGACATCAAAATTACACACTGAAACACTCACGCACTGATGATGTCACCTCGCTTGGTGATGAAACGTTTGCAACCTAAATGCCAATCCCGGCGAACATATCAATACCAAAATGCCTGCTTAATCTAATGAGGGGATATGGTGATAAATTCAACTCTGTGTGGAGTCGCCTGAGTTTAGCAGGACAAACAGAAGGCTCGGTTAATGGGTTCTCCGCGAAATGACGCAGATTCACATGACGGTGTTTGGGGGCATGCGTTTCACAGAGTGACTCCCGTCAAGCGTTGTTGCACGTGACGAAAAATGGATTCAGTTTAGTAACGGGTTTGTATAGTGGTCAGATTAACTGGACCACACCTCGAAGGATACACAAAGGTTGTTTACAATCGAAGACCTTTATTACTGTTCGGTAATCTGCCTAATCAATCTAACACTCCTTTCTGCAACATGCTGTAACAACAACAACAACAACAACAACGAACTGTCACTATAACGAGTTAGGAGTGGTTCTCCAGAAACTGTTAGTGCATCAATACGCGTTAATTAACAAGGGCCCAATCCTTCTCCACGACAATAATAAGCCACATGTAGCAATAACTTCACAAGTGACCTAACTGCATATGGAAACTCTGCTATAGACACCATATTTAACATATCCCCTGATAACAGATTATCATTCGCTGTGCTCTGCAGACTATTCTTTAAAGGGAAACGTTTTCGGAAACAAGACGACCTTGAAAGGTTTCTGCCTACAAAAGGTCCAACATTATATACAAGTCGTATAACGGCATCTGCACCTCATCGGTAAGCGCAATGAGCATTACGGTGTGTGAACTTGTAGGATGACCTAACACGAGTTTTGTGCATAAGTAACTGGCGAACAGAGAAGATTTCGAACATCCGTTCGAGACGAGGAAGACGGGAATTTAGTTTGAATGCATTCATTTGTGATCCTGTGGTTGGCAGCACCGACCATGCAATCGTGTCTTTTAAGAAGTCGCGTCAAATCCGTCATGAGTTCTGATTTACTTCATTCCATTTCCTTCCGCTCTTACCTCCTACGTGTTCTCGTGGTAGACAATCCGTGATTTTTGGCTACTTGATTGCCTCTCCCCTTTTGCAAGCAATACACAACAGCTAATGTAGACTCCGTGACCGCTGCGTTCTAGAGTAATCTGCGTAGGTCTGCTTAGTGTCGATTGTCAACACTTCACAATTGTTCACACGAAACAGACCATGCTTATTTGCCATTTAGTGTCTTATTAGACAAGTCTCATCAGTTTGCTTGGCCTGTAACTTTCAGTCACCGTCAACATCATGGGAGCAAAAAGTTTGACCAGAAGATACTGTGGCTCGGGCCGCTGCTCACCTCAACAATGACGTGGAATGTCCTAGAAAACGTCACTAAGAAGGTCGAAAATTAATAAAAGAAGACCAAACGGACGAACTAGAAATGGCAAGGATGCAGGTACGCGATTGACTGCGGTACTGCATCTCGGATAGCGTTTTTAATGAGCGATTTCAGTGATCACGAGGACCCCAGGCAGGCGGGCCACAATTACTCACTATGCTCAGTGGAGCGGTCAGGGTCTTTATATTTCGTGACCACTACCTGGTTTCACCCAACTGTTGGTCATCTCAGTATGTAATGCTCAGTACAGAGTACGTGACTTAACCATTGCAACGTGAGTAGCTGACTAACTGATTACGCATCCCGACCTTCCAGAATACGCGCTGACAAACGGCTGCAATGCATACGCGATCAGTCCACTGAACGTGGGCCAACTGGCAACCTGTGTCTTTGCTATCCTCGCTGATAGCCCATCAGCAGTATTACAAGTTGACGAGATAGTGATACCCAAGCGTATCAAAGTGTTCACAGTCTCAAGCGAACTACTTGCAATGAAGAAAGCAGGGATGGAATTGTTCCAGTCTTGGAGCAGCACTTTGTACTTTGAAGGTGTGAAGCGCATTTCATACAAACCAGTCCGGTCACACCATGTTTAGCATGATCTGCATGTCATCGGCAGAGGGGCTAAGTAAAACAGTCATCTGCATACTCCACGTCGGTCAACTTAGCGCCAAGGAGCTCAACACTAAGCTCATTGGAGTGCACTTCCTAAAATGTCCTCTATGACAAAATCGGACACCCCTGACGAACACCGCTAGAAGTGATGGACGCCAGAGACGGCTGTTCATAAACACTCACCCTGTTTGCAGACTGGGTGTACAGTGATCTTAACAGATTCACGCACTCCCCTGCTACTCCTTTGAGAGGAAGACAGTTCTAGAGAACGTTACGAGCAACTGAATCGAAAGCAACCTTCAGGTCTAAAATTACGACGACCGTCAGCCGCCTATTTGAGTGTCGATGTTCGAAGATCGGTCTCAGGGTAAGAATGTGATCAACGCACCCTCGACCGGAGCGGAATCCTGCATGCTCTTCGCGTGTGACTTTCTCTGGGCTTGGTGAACCGACGTAAAATAGGACCAACGATCAACTTCGACACAACAGGTACAAGACTGATGCTTCTGTGGTTGTTAGAGGGTTTGAAAACTGGAAATGTTCTTGATAGCCACCAACCACGAGGTATCTCTTCAGTTTCCCAATTCGTCTGGAGGAGTTTCATCAGATCTAACATCAACCTCACCCCATTATCCCTGAAAGAAGTAGGGGAAGGTTTGGACCAGAAGCCTTGTTACGCTTCAATAATTTAAGCACCAGAGTCACTCCTGTTTCCGATGGAGGGTCGTCTGAAACATAGTAACTGACCATTCGAGTCCCGTCGTCCAAATGGTCTCGTTGGGGCCGGCTGAACCGTTGTTCAGAATTTTCAGCCCACCTCTCAAGTAGACGAGATTTAGTGGTAAGTGAACCATCTTTTTCGCATATGGTCTCACTTATATCGACTCGATGATCAGTACAACCACAAATCAAGAAGCAAAGCCTCCTGCTGTTATTCTCAGATAAAAAGGCTCTTTTCATCTCTTTCGACTGTTCCACCAAGTGGTGACCACGGTCTTCGTGCAAGCTTTTAGTCAGCTTGCGTTCAGGTTCTTGACGGTCGTTGTCATATTCAGAACCAGGCGGAATCGAGAGACGCTTGTTCATGAAGTTTATCGACATGACAGAAACCCAGTTCTGTTGCAACTGTACAACTATTCAGGAACAGCTCTTCAAACCAAGCTTTTATAGTTGCGGCGACTTGTTCCCAGTGTTCTTTCGCCTGACTCGAACTTAGCAATCTGTTTTACAATGCTTCCTGGTGATCGTTCTTTGCCGTCTACTCACTCGAATGCCAGTTGAGTGCCTCGCGTTTACGAATTCATGGCCTCTGGACAAATGGCAAAACAACAGGCAGGTACGACAGTCTTCAACAGTGGCGCCACCCGTAACTGACTGCTGTATGATCGAGCTATTTCCACAACTGATAAGCACACGGAGATCTACATGTAACACAATGTCTCCTGTGGTGCTCGAAATGTGAAGACCGTAGGATGCGCACGGCTGCTGCAGTCTTTCGTCATTGTCGATGAATTATGTCCAGACACCAAACATCTCTTCTGAAGAGAGACGACCAAGCGGAACATTAAAACCGCCGGTTAGTATGATGACCTCAGAGTGCTTAGTCTGCCTCAGAAGGTCAACGAGAGCTTCATAGAAAACATCTCTGATAGTATCCGAATAACTGTCAGCTGGGGCATACGCTGATATAATGAATATACGTTTCTCTGCGTCGATAGACTTAAACCGATGTATTGAGTCTGATAGCGCATACGCAACCATTCACTGAGATTCCACCAAGCAAATATTGCTCTGCTCTGGAACTCAAGGCGATTCTCACTCCAACTCGACCAGGAGGTTCAGATTCGGCACCACTTTGAGGGAGATGCGCTTGGATCGACAGTTACCTAGAGGTGAACCTAAGTGGATAACAGTGCTAGAATCTGACTTGCGACTACGACATACAGCTCATATCAGGCTCCAGACTTGAGAGTACTTGCCAAAGCACCTTGCTGACCTATTTGTTGGAGAGTGCGGAAATTGAAGGTACTGATGTTTGCCACTTGTCTTGGTCTCAGGAAATAACTACCGCCCGAATGTACATGAAAGGTAAAATATAAGGAGGAAGTCGTGGTGGGTGAATAGCGCCACTATCAGAACGATAAATTCTGATAATTTACGGTCGATTATGCTGCGGAAGAGAGTTAACTTGAGGGACCCCACCCCAAGTTTCTGACTCAAGTCTGACCTGCAAGACAACAGGATATAGGCTTTCTTGGGGGACCCTACCCGGAGCCAATGACTTAAGTCTGTCTCACTTGGTAGTGAGAAGCTTGCGTAGCTCGAGGGAGTAATGAATAATTAGTGTCTGATTTGGAGCACTGCTGCACGCAATGGACATTCGAATATATATCAGGCTTTTAAATGCTACCGGATGTGTTTTCGACCGTATTGAATAATACACCGACCACCACAGTCAACTGTTGGGCGATCGGAGTGCTCTTTGTTTAAGAGTACCTTTTTCGAACCTTGTTCTTCTTGCTAAAGAGGAGAGCAGTGCTGCAACTAAAACAAAAGAAAATCATGCTGTACACCCATAGAATCATGCCCCGCTACCTAAACACTCCTACGCGGTGAGTAGTCTGATATACAATCCTGAGTTCAACTGCTTTCGTCTGACTAGTCCTCTTACAAGCTTGCACCTGGAAGGACCGAAGCCCTAGTCAGGATAGCCCGCCGGATCAAAACAACACACAAACCCGACCACCATGTCAAGTGAGTTTTGCGGTTATTTTTTTTATAAACACCATCAATGATAGTAACGCAAACCCTAACACCTGCCTTGAAGTCTAATTCGAATAAATGGGCAATCTCGCGCGTTCCTTAACGTTCTACAAATGAACATAGCCTATTGCGCTTTACAAATATAGACGGAAGCACTCTACCTTGAAATTCGGTCATGAAAGTGAATACCTTCTAGGACAGTTGGTATATAAGAAGGCAACACACTTCCAGGTGTACTCGCCACTTGCAAATGCCCGGTCCTAATGTCATCGGATGCCTTCAAGCAACTGAGTAGTCCGGGTTCGCAACATTGTTGAAAGTAGATTCGGCAGATCCAGTTGACGGTGTGGGCGCTCAGTTCTTTGCCGGCATTAGTTGTAAGCGCATTGCTGATGTCATCTCGTCTGGCGCTGAAGCGTCTGCAGACTCAACGCTAAGCTCGGTAAACAATCGACCATCTAGACTGTGGTAGTAAGACAGTCACACCACTGCGATCAGCTTTAATCAGAAACCGGTCGGTCACGTGTTAGGATGGTTTAGACAGGAAAATCGTGCAAAACTCAGACCAGGACGATGACAGAAAACACCCAAACGGTAAAAGGGTTGGGATAACTCGTACAAAGAGAAGGTGCCACTAGCTCCGTTTCGGACAGGAGTCACATCGAAAGAGAAACTAACAGAAAACTTGCACATATCCTGCAGCTGAGTTGCGGCTTTCACCCACAACTAGGAATGTTGACCAGCTCGTTCATAACAATGACCTACAACATTGTCCTATCTTCCACACAATCTGTCATTTTACTTGCGGTTGTGGTGACGTCCAGATTGGTCTACGACTAAGAATGGCTGGACATATGTTTAAGCGGTAGGTGAGCGTTAAGTCGCAGCAAACAACTGAACGGGTAAGCCGAAACCCTATCAAGCCCCTTGCAAGGCACAACATTTAACCGGGTCAGGTTGTAAACCGCGTCAACTCACTTCGTGTTACTGCGTAGTCAAAATTGCTCACGTTCTTCGAGGTAATGCTAATCACTACTCGTCGTCCAGCCCTGTGTGTGCATAAGCGTTTGCCCTCCTCTAAACCGATAACAGTCCTGCATTCATGTAAAGCTCAGTTGTTAACCATCTCTAATGTTGCCTCTATTCTCATGTCCTACATATCTCGCGTTCTTGATTGAAGAGAGTAAAAGAAATTTTAACATCTAACGGTTTGTCTTTTTTCCTCATTGGTGAATTATTTTCGTGTATTATGACCACACGGACACCAGCGTTAAGTGATATACACAGAGCAGCATATCGAAATCAATCCCATTTAATAACCTACACCACATAGGTGGGCCTACGTCATAACGGTAAACAAAGCTATGTACCTGATAATGGAAGACTCATAGGCAGGATGCGCACATGATGCACTTGCCGGCTATCAACAGAGTTCAACTCGCTGCAAACAGGTTCCTAACGAAAGTCGTGCTGAGCCTCAAGTACGTATTGACCACAGCGTACAATGTACAAACAGTTTAAAGTGGATCTGCACGCAAATTACTCTAGCATGTAAGTCCACAGAATGTCAGAGCATACTGCATTATGATTTAACTGAACCCTGATATGTATACATAACATTAATCAGTCAATCAGTTCCGCCGTCCGTACAAGTTTGCGGACAGAAATTAAACCAAATCCTTCTCACCTAATGTGTTCATGCTAGTTCAATTCCAGTTTTCAGTTTCGCATTACCAGTCATTTGTTGTCATGTAGCACATGTAAGGGACTGTATAGATTGTTCACACGTAAGCAGCCGAAGCAATCTAGAGGGTCGGAACTAAAACCCACGTCCTTCCGAACAATCACTACCACTGAACGATTCACTTGACGCTCAGTCACTTTCCCTTAGCTTCGTGAATACACTTCGATGGCATTCTAGTG
The DNA here is from genome assembly GCA_008508345.1 of Paragonimus westermani. Classification (NCBI taxonomy): domain Eukaryota; kingdom Metazoa; phylum Platyhelminthes; class Trematoda; order Plagiorchiida; family Troglotrematidae; genus Paragonimus; species Paragonimus westermani. The sequence goes on from QNGE01000251.1 coordinate 262,407, forward strand.
TCAACCTTTGTCCAGCGTCATTAGTCGACGGTACAACAAGACGTCAAACTACAACGTACTGGCAAGGTCTGACCGCATACACAGTGCGCTTCGCTCTCAACCACGCGCAAGACTCCGCTTGCACAGCTCCTCGTTCAGGTACATTAGGAATAAAGACCGATTAACACCGTGCGTAACGGCAACGACCGCCGGCCTAGGCTATCCGGATCAGTCGGTGACGATACAGCACACCGAACCACTACTGGGACGGTACTGGACGGTGTGTTACCATATAATCTACACTCAGTAGTCACAGCCCTGGCAGTTTCCTCAGTAAATCGACTAATAAACTGAGCAGGGTGCTTAGACAGAGGTTCACATTGACTAACATTTCATATAGAGGTCGACAACATTAAATTATCCAAAGCCCTACAAATTAGAATCAAGCACCCATTACCTAGACAGCACAAGTACACCCCACACATCAGTTTGCACTGCACAGGACTACAGACGATTGAAAAGGGTTTTGAATTCACGAACTCACGGTTCGGTGAGTTGATAGGCGTCAGCTGGCTCCGGTCGAACAATCAACTGCACAATAGAATGGCTACAATCTTTCCGGATAGCTTATCACTCAGATACACACGGTGTTCACAGTGTGCGTGACATTCGCTTGATCTAGACACGTTACGGATCGGACAGTAAAGGCAACACCAACTTGCAAGTATAGCAAGTGGCACATACATCGTGACTACATCATTAAATTAATAAACCCAAATATACTTCATACAACTGCCAAGACTGAATCTTTGAACAGCTACCCAGATCGAACCTAAATGGAAACCAGTAGGCGAAACTGAATAGACGAACCCAAAAAAACTTTGTATGGTCTGTCATGAAATTCCCAAAACAACATAGTCAAGCGAGTGTATTGAGGAAAACAGCCCAGAGGAAAAGACGGGACGAAATATATTGCAAGGCCGAATGCGAGTTCCGGAGCAAGAGACCTTAATCCTCAGTATTTTTTCGCAGAACCTCCTTGGTTGTGTTGACCAGAAATTCCAGTTCCTCCTCCATCTCCTCATTTTCCACATTACTATCTGCATCTACGCCTGTTCGATGGGAAAGAGGGGGCAAATGGAACGAGAAATAAAAGCATAATGACCTCGAAATTGTATTGAAAGCGTCATAGGACCATAGTGAAGAACCGAAAGGTTTTGTTGGGAAATTCCAGGAAAATGAGCAAATGCCGCTACTAGGACGCTGCACATGAACATACGTTTCCTTTTTGTGTGATGTAATTTGACAGGAACTGTATACAAATGATAGGTAGGCACGCCATTAACTGCTGTAGTGGTACAGTGTCGGTTAGCGGCGTTCAACTGTTTAATGCGCCTATTCAACAAGACTTCGAAAGATGAATTATGATAGGCAAGCCATACATACACACTGTACGTGCGAGTGTTAAAACTCAGGTCGCTTTTAAACCCATCCGCAGTCCACGAAGGTACAGCTTAACACGTACAGAATAAGGAAAAAATACAGAATTACAAGGGAAGTTCAGAAACAGGAAATCCAACACTGCTGCGAATACAACGCAGTCACTGAGCGACTGTCATATCCGAGAGCGTTTCCATCCAGCCATAAGGATGGTGGTGTAATCTTCAACCTGACAGGTGACAGATCACAGCAGCACTCGGGGTGGGTGTCAAGGCTGTCGAAAATGGTGACCACATCCTTGTTTAGTCTGTCCGCAGTTTTTTCAACATTTGCACTGCAAAGTGAGCAGTGGACCAGAGGATTCGTCTGCAGACTTACTACGTCGACTGTTTTGTTACTGTGTCGCTTACCGTTCGCGTTCGTTCGGGATTTGCCAAAAACACCCTCACGGATTGTGGCCTTATTTGAGAAAATCAGTTTATTTGACACGGACCAACTGGCAGAGGGAACAGCTGTTGATAAAAATAAGCATACACACGTATTGTAAACCCACTCTGCAACAGGCAACTGGACTTGTTGCGAAGCACAGTCATAAGCAATGATACCCGTTGAGGAGAGAACATTATGTAAGAGATGGCCGATAGTCTCAAGTGGTCTGTTGACAGTAACAACGAGAGGGTCAAAGTCAACCCAACTATGAAGGTGTGTCCCATCAGTTAAACAGGTCAGCATGGTCTGCACGTTGTCATGTCACCATCATCGGCAGAAAATTATGGACCAGTGACAATTAGTTGCCATGCAACCACAATAATAACAAACCCTAGTTTAACGATAAGAAGAAAGGTGTGGGACTTATCTGCTGTACGCAGCAGTATAAGATAAAACTATGGCGGTCGCACACTCAAGCGGTGCATTCAGCTGACCACTAGACAAAAGCTACAGTGTAGTCCTCAGAATCTATTAGCTTCCCTTCAATAAAGCGTTTACCAAATCGACCACCAGAACATTCACAAGAACAAACGAAAGCTCAAGCGAGCATAAGAGGAAAAAATCTGCGCAACCGCATACAAACCTCTCAGTTTAATACGTTCTGCTCTTTCCCCATCGTATTGCTGAACGATTGTCATTTTCCAAGTATTGAATTCGGACAGCATGCGTTGGCGTTTTTCCAACAGTTCTCGACTGGCTTTTGAGGCAAGCATGCGATCCTCGTTCGCAAAATGATTATTATACTTGGTCATGTTCTTTTTCAGAGCCTTTGAAATGTGGAAAAGAAGGCATAAATTACAGGACATCTACGAAGAAGAACGGCAAAGATATGTTCCATGATAAATGTATGTCCACACTGAAAATGTGAAGGACAGCCACACAACCATCAGAAAGCTTGGAGACAGCAACATACCACAGTTTGAGTGAATATTGCAGTGTCGATTGTGTGAGAAAAAATTGACGAAAAGTTCCATAGACCAAAATTACACTGGATTTTGTGTCGACATGGTTACCCACTGGCTACTTGGAACTCGGGTTCAAAAACCATCTGGCAAGTGTTGATTTCGAATAATATGAGTCACCGCTTCACATAAGACTGATAGGCTCCTGCTTATATGAGTTTGACGAACATAGTTACATACAGCTATAAGTGAAGGGTATCAATGCAACAAACCGATGGTGAAAAACAGTCTAACTGGAAAATCGTAAAAAGTAAAAATCCGCCGATTGAGATGTGTTTCATCACCAGGTCACCAATCAAGCAGCCTTTTGTCCAACGGAACGGTCAGAGACTCAATATTTCAAGACACCATTGATTGATTACTCAGCGTTTAGACCCAACTGCTGATGGCCCCAAAAAATAACATCCAGAGCGATAACCGTTCAGCTGACGTGCAAAACACGTGAATCAACTAATTCAGAGTGTGCACACTGCTCAGGCGATCGTCCCACTTGATGTGATCTACTCGGAGGACGCAACGAAGGTTAGGTACAACAAATCTGTTGATACCTTAATCGCGAACAATCCACGCTCCGGAACCATAGAACAGAAGATAACGCCACAAACATGACATATCATTCCCCCCAGAGACGACCGGACCTAAGTTCAGAACCACAGTTAGTGCAGGCTGGCACGTGCCTTTGTCATCTTCGTTGGAAGATTACAAACTGATGGGGCAGTGATACCACAGTATATGAGTTGGACTAGCCTCAAGCGGAATGGCGCAATTCAGAAGCATCACTCGGAACTTTGAAGGCACAAAGTGAACGCGCCATACGGACCATCAAGACCATTCAATTTTTTCAGTGAGGATTGCACGGACTCAGAGGGACAGTGCCAACCGTAAGTTTCTTCAAAGTAGTGCTAGAAATAAGTTCAACATCAATTTCGTTGGATGCCTCAAATGCACATGCAACGTCATCCATGACAAACCCAAATAGGGAGAGATGAGACATCCCAGATGAACACCACAATTGTCTAGACACTTTCGTACCGGTTGTGGAATGAGCAAAAAATAACCTGCCACCTTGATGTGAGTCTTGCCTACATATTATACCGAACGGGTAAGTTATGCTGACTAGAACTTCACTCCTACTACGTAAAACCAGACGAAGCACACACAAGATGTACTTCACACTACTAACTATGCAGATGCTGGGACACGAGCCCATCAGCATGCAGCAAAGCCAATTTTATGGGAGCAGCACTCCTGTCTTCCGAATAAGAGAGAAGAGGGCTAGAAGAGCTACTTTCAGAAAATGAACAGTCCGATTGCTTAACAGTCGACAGTGACTGTCGATATAATATCCAATAGGTCGAAAAATTTGGCTATACAGTGACAACCAAACTGTTTTCACTCAAAACCGGTACAAGCTAACATCCAGACGCAGCAGACAGGGGTTAATATTGCTAAGAATTAACCGAACCAACGAATCTCGAGAGACAACTGATTCCAAAACACGCCGGATAACTTTTTCGTGGTTCACCCAACACAGGTCACTAATAATTTGGAGGCGGCGATGGTTAAACACGAACACTCGCTGAACAACCTGAATGCGGGGTGGTAGCAGTACATACACGCTATATAATCGGTACTTGAGAGAAGGACTGAAGTAATGTCACTGCCAAAAGCGGCGTGAGACTAGATTTTGTTGTTTTACGATACCATCAAACATGCTTACCAAAGTCAACAAAACTCTCAAAGCAGATGATCTTCTCGACCAGCTTCAACAGCTTGCCAGCAAACGCGTGCACAATAACAGTCTCCTGATAGCATGAAGCAACATGCCGCACTCGTAAGTAAAACGTTCATGTCAAACGAACAAGCTAAAACCTTCAGTATGTTGGAGATACGTTGAGTTGTTAGTGAAGCATCACAGAAGGAAATACTGCCGTCTGCACACTCCAAGTCTTGCAGCTGGGAACAGTTCCACATCGTACCAGTCATTCCACAATTTTTCGTAGTAATGCCGCCAAATTTAATACGGAGGCTAGCAATCATGTCATAATACATCTGGGAAGCTAAAGGTTGGTGGCAACCAGTGCTGAACCTGACAATAGTAGGCAAATGTGTCTACTCATAAGGAAGCTGCCTTGTTGACGATGCTTTGTTTTCACTCACAGCTCGGATGTTTGTCTGCAAGGTGTAAGCATCTTAATGTAAAAATGTTTGAATATAGACGTGCCTATTCTTTTAGTGGTTAAGTCCCTTACTGTTCCTTTTTTTCCTTCTCTCTTTCTATACAATTTGCATTCTCTTCTTCGTGGTTGGTAGTTAAGCATCCGTGTGAACCACTGATGTATTGGTGTCTCCATTGATGATGATTCGTCTGAAGTTAGTGTTCATGTGCAACTTATTATGAATCGAAACGCCATCAAAGGCAATCAATGTGAACATGCTCCCATACTTGTGATCCCCAGTTCGAAAATCGATGCTGGCACACCCGAGGCTCAGCAAACACAAAATTAATATAGTCCAATCAGCAATAGTAGTTTGGAAGCTCTAAAAACTTATTAACTTCAAGGTTGATTGGACAAACCTGTAGCTGCTCCACAGAGAGCAATGTGGGTGGTCGAGGACGCCAGGCGAACGTGCGGAGTCCATATAAGGGCATTTTGTATAAACAACGACCCACACAATTCCAAAACCAAATGCCGTTGTCGTTTTTCTGATGGAAACTGCTCACTACGGTAGCCAAATACCGACCGGTGGGATCCCAGTGTATTTCGCTGACCATCGGATGATCACCTTTAGCCAAAGACACAGCCTCGTTCGCAGAAATGAACTCGAGGTAACTGTCCGCACTGGGTAAAAGAAAACAACACGACAGTATGGAATCGTACGATTCAAGAAATACCTCCAGGGGGTTGAGAACGCACGACGTAAGTTTACGTCCCATGAAGTGCACGGACTAAATAATAAACTCATTTCACAATCCTACTCAACCGAGATTTTCTGAGTTATGTAGATTTCACAAGATGCACTCAGTACACTCTAGCTTCATTGAATGGGATGATGCAAAGAAATTGAACATAGCAGGCAGATGCCACTGGTGCTGTCCACTGACAGGCAGCCAGCTGTTGAGCCCGCGGGGGCTTCGTAGTGGATCACGCATGTGTGACTCGTCGAATGATGGCTTGCAATGGAGCTGTGAGGCAACTTATCATACGAGACGCTGAACAACATGGTCTACCACCTTCGACTACTGCCATGGAAATCAGAATTAAGTTCCAGACTTGACAAACGTGCTGCCAGATAGAACACAGTCCCAAAAAATGTGGAGTACCCTTCCCGTTTGATTTTAGCACAGTACGATGACCTAAGACATCTGGTACCCCTAGAACATTCACGTGAGCGAAACGTGCTACCTACACGCACACAAAGCTAAGTGAATAATCGAAGGGACAGGCCATCGGTATGCAGCGAGCAGGCTAGTTAGGACGACGAAATTCCGAAACGGACCTGATAGGAAATCTAGTGTTTGCACTCACCTCACACCACATGTCGTCAAAGTACATAGTAAGTACTACGCTCCAGAGCTCGACTAAGTACGCTGTGACCGATCAGCTTTAATCTCTGACACAAATCTATATATTAAGCGTTTTTGTTTTCAATACACCGTGTAGCACGGCCCATGGTGAGGCGCCTGGCCCTTCGGCTTGGCCGTATTCCAGACCCAGTCACACGGGTACGAAACAACCAGCTCGCTCCCCGAAGATAATGGGTTTTGAGAACCTAATGTTGTCATCACGTGCCAGGGTGACAACTCAGCGTCACAGATCAGATACAGCATCATACCCTGTCTATCTGTGACCATGTTACAGTTTTCTCGCATTTAACGGGAAGTTAATCTATCGTCTTATTCCCAACTGTACATATATAGGATGACGAAGAGTACGTGCCAGAGTGACCCAATTGAGTCAAGGAACAATGCTGTGGAGGCAAGCTCTTGAAAGACGCCTAATGTCGAACCCCATTCAAAGAAAAAGAAGAAAAAAAGCACAGTGAAAAAATGTAGGTTTGCTCACGATAATGTGCTCATGTGTGGACTTGTAAGTACCTCAATTTTGAGAAAAAACCACACCTGGGCACATTACTTACCTTTTCAATCCGGCAACAACCAGAAAATCACCTTTCGGTGACCATCGGAGATCGTTATGCCGTGCGGAAGGAATTTCAATGGCGACAACCTCGCGAATATTGTTACCTCGGGGTACATCGTAGATTACAACGGACAGTTTGCCGCTCGTAACTGTCTGGACAAACGCGAATCGCGTCCCGTGCGGTTCCCACTTGAAACAAGTGACGGAGGCTTTGATACCGAGTTGATCAACTGGGTATAACTTCTCCCGCATACGCACGATTTCCAAGTTCATATACGTACCCTGATGTAAACAGGCAGCATGGGTGCGGGCGATGAAGAATGAAGTTATACCTAACGAAGGACTGAAGTAGGTAAACATACCAATAATCGTGACAAACAACCCATCCGGCAGCACTTCTACACTGTGACATTCAGATAAAAAGTCTACTAAGAATTAATACCCATAGCCGGGAAGTACGAAGTTAGCGCAAATATCACAATCAACAGAATTACCAAATGAATTACACTGAGCGATACATTGCGAACTACGTAGATGGATGGAAGGTGAACCACTACAAACAGAAACGTTTGAAATCTGCAGATTATCTGGATGGTAATCGATTAAAATAAGGGCAGAGAAGTTGACAGCGAAGATTATAGCGGTACTTACAACGTATTTGACCTGCTTTTCGTTGTCCAGCTTTTTCTTTGCGCATCGAAGTACCTGAACCGCCAGGAAGTCGCCCTGTTCGTGCCAAGTCAGACAGATTTCAGCAACTGAGAAGAGATTTTTTGTACACAATTCCTGGCGGCTGGGAATAGCCACGAGCACTACTCTGCAAAAGAACAGAAGTGATTGAGACCAAGTGAAGTTATCCACTAACCCCATCTCGTTAGAATCAGGATCTTATATACGGTGGATTCAAGAGTAAAGGGCTTCGGATAAAACAAAAACAAGACAAGCTCAGACTTGACAAGGGTCTTGTGGGAAAAATACCGAGTTTTGTGAGTTCAGCTAAAGCCACGCAACAGTGTATCGTCAAGTGAAACAATGTGGAAAACAACGAAACACTCGACATACCTAGCGGGCGTATTGTCTGATTCCGGGACCCAATAAGCCAAAATGTTTTCGGCTGGAGACCATGAGAAATCGCGAATATTTCCACCCAAACGTTTTTTATCCAATATCCGAAATGTGCTCGTTTCATAAATCACCACACAACCGTCGCGGAGACAAGCGAAATAGGCGTCGTTGTACGACCATTTGAACATCGGGTGGGACTCGATCGGGATAGTAAACTCACGACGACTGACACAACGCAGCACATCCCAAAAAACTACGTCGGCCATCGGTCTGTCCATGTCGTCCACTGGGTTTGAGGCGCTCGGACTCAGCGATATCATGAATCTTCAGAAGAAAACAAAGGAAACGGTTTCTTTTTTAAATTATATTGGTTGCCAATTATAGTGATGCCAATCTTCGATTTGAAGGTTTCCGGTGCTAACTTACTGTTCCATTGGGGAGAATTCAATCAATTTCACGCCTGGATGAGTAAACCGTCCGATCCGTTGAAACTCATCACCACCCCAAATAATGACACCCTGTGTGTGCATGGTGGCCAGGTATGTGCCTCGAGGAGACCACCGCATCCAGCCTTCGGTCCATCGCTCTCTTTCTTCCACTAGTGATGGTTCAACAGCACTGTGCCAATAGACAGCGCCGAGTTCTCCATTATCATGCACAACAACAAACTGATCACGACAAAATTCGTTCAGAAGCCAACTTTTCAAATTACCCTGAAACAAACCGAATGCACAATTTTGAAACCGGGTATGAACAACTTACAAAGTCCACGTACGGTTGGCTAGGTGGAGGTTTCCATTCAGTGGAGACGTTTATGAGGCGTTCATAGTCGCCGAGAAGATTCACTTGAAAAATGTGGTTTTTGTCCAACGGTGTATTGTGCATGGCACGAACAGCCTGAGAGGCTGCTTTGCCAGTCTCGTAGGTTATGAAGATATAACCCTTCGTCTGTTTGTCTTCGTCTTGCGGGAAATAATGTTCCGTAATGGGACCAATCTTGGAAAATTTTTCTAGAAGGAACTTCTTCAGCAGTTCGAACTTGGCTGGACCGACGATAGGACAGCCGTCAACGATAACGGTCGAACCCAAATGGTCATCCGGTTCCGGTTTTTGAGCCAGCAGGTCAGCAATCACATCTAAAAGTAGTGAATGAAACAAACGCACTTGTACTAACGCGCAGATCGTATCGAATTCGTTTTAGTTTCTACAGCGGGATTCACACTGTTGCTCTTTGGTAGGCTGAACACTAATCATTTGCTCACTGTTAAACTGAAAATGGCCAGTGGAAGTCAGAAAAGGCGACAGGAAGTGATCAGCATTTTGATGGACAAATTTAGTGCATACAAGGCTTATCGTAAAATCAAGCGGTGGATAGTGTATGCTCCTGCGCGTCTTTCATCAGGCTTTAACACAGAAGTACTAAGAACTTCAACGGTAATATTCTTGGGATCAGACTTAATGTTTCTCAGGAACGAAACTCATTGGCAGTTATATAACGTTTGCATATTACTCTCGAAGGATATCACAATTTCTCGACAAAATCCAGCCTCTCGTCAAAAATAAAACATTTCCTCTACAGAGTGACGTATAAGAGTCCGATAGAGTTTTGAAAAACGAACTTGCTCGATTCACGATGACAACTCTTGGCCTGGGAGCGTACCTCGTGTTAGAACTTAGCGCTTTGGGTATTGCCGTCGCCACTACCTTGACAGAAAATGGGTAGACCGGCCGTTCTCTTATTCAGGACGTTATCATCCGGCGAGCGACATCATTCATCAGAGGAAAAAGAAGCTTACGTGACCGCCAAAGCCATCAGGAAGATGGCTGCACTAGATGCCTGGCACCGCATTTTCAAATAGCCACGGACCAAAGATCAGTCGCTATTAAACACGACTGGAATCACCAAAAAGGAAAAAGATAAGATTCAGCGCTGGTAGATCGAACTCCTGTCACAGTTTCGTCGCAATATATCGCTGTGATAAGGACAACACGCTTGCTGATGCATTATCTCATGGACATACTGCGTCGTCACTGTGTAGCATTAGTCTGAACGATTTACACGATTCTCTGTCATTCGGGAGTTGTTCGACTTGTTTACCTCGTGTGCCCCAAGAATCCGCTATTCTCAGTTGATGACGTGAAGAGGATCATATCCAGCTGTGCAGTTTGCACTGAGTTTAAACCGTTTTGAAAAATGCCGACCAGAAATCCGATTAAGGCAACGTGTTTCTTCGAACAACTGGATGTTGACTTCAAACGGTCTTACTTTCGATTTGAGAAAATGGACACGATAATTGATGAATATTCAAGGTCCGTGTTCGTAGTTTTGTGTCCGGATATGACAGTACCAAATATCGTCGATTATTTCTGTTTCGCACGCCAACTTAAATCCATGCGGATCACAGACCATCTCTCATGTCCGAGGAATTGAAGCACTTCCAACACGATGAAGGAACAGTGACCAAGAGGACGACGGTATATAACACTCAACCAAACGGTCAAGTAGAACGTTTCAAAGGCACTCTCTGGTGATTTACCTCGCTTGCAACCAAATTCAGGTCCTTTCTAATCAGTGAGTGTGAGATGGCTCTCCCTGACCCCCTTCATATTATTCGTTCTTTCATGTAATGCCACAAACTACTCAACATGGGCGACTATTTCGATATAGTCGAAAAGCGATCACTGGTGTCTCCTTCCCAGGCTGACTAATCGTTCCTAGGCCAGTTTCCATGCGAAGTAACGTTCATTCACCTAAATTCGAATCGTTAGTTGGCGAAGTCGAACTCATTGAATACACCTCCGAATGTGCCCACGTGTGAATTCCCGATGGTCCATAGGGAACACTTTTCACCCACCAATTCGCTCCAAAGGCACAAACAGTGCGTTCAACCGTAAACGTGTCAACCTCCCATGCGGAATATTAATACAGTATAAATATTGAGTTGTCTATAGACTACGCGACAATCAATCCCACGAATGGGGAAACTTGTTCAGTTCGTGCAGACAGTCTGCGTGAAAAAAACTTCGCAAATCCAAATTCCACACCGTTAACAGAGCAGCAGCAAGCAGTTCGTCTGTGCAACCTCAGGAACCGTGAGGCTTAGTGAAACTCCTGTTTCACAGCCAATATTTGTGTCTTTAAACAACGTGAGGCGGGGGACGTGACATATGCGTATTTGTGGTCATTCATTGGTTGTACCATACTACTCTACATTTCCATTCTATCGCGTTTCAGCTTCTATACTACAATTACAAAACGAGCAAAGCCTGTATTCTGGACCTCCAGCCTAATTTTTTTGTCCAATTCATGTTTTGACGAATATTTAATAGACAACACAAAAGCTCCTAGCATTTACGAAACGTTCATTTTTCAGTCTTTACACCACAAAGTAATCAGTGGTTAGCGACACATTAGGCCATGCTTGGGTCGCATGGTGTCAGGCTACCACAAAAAAAAACAATAATCGGGGCGACCAGGGCTCGAACCCACAAACATGTGATCGAAGGTCAGGCGTCGGCACCGCTGAGTTACCGGCAGCCAACCTGCAACAATACATTGCGCGTTGCAGATGTAATGACGGTACCAAGATGTGTTTAAATGGATAACCAGTAGATTGTTCACTATTTTGTTTGTGAGATTTCCCGGATAACGCAAACATGTTTTCAGATACATCAAGTCTCAAAGTTTAGTAAGAGGGAGTACATCCATACGAACGCTCATAGTGATAATGAGCATATCTTTACAAAATAAAACTGGGTAACGAAGGAAGTTTAGCAACAATTCTGTCTCCGCCACTTGCAACAGGAAATGATCTGCCACAAATTGGAGTCCGGGAATTGAAGTCATCACGAACAACGGATGCGCAAAACACCAACAGAAAAAGTATTCAGTTTGTTAGACAAGCCTGATCTCTCTTGCTGCCTTAATGGACTTGTCAGGCTTGTGTGCAGCGTTGAACTGGAGGACAACGCTGACTGGGGTTTCGAACCTTTCAAGTAAAGTCACCAGGCAGGTTAGGAAGCAGTCAGACGAAAAGCAGTTGACCATGTTGCAGAAATGACCGCTTTGGAATGCTTAGGTACTAAGGCACGATCCATTTTTACGGTCACCTCACTCATAAAGAGAGGAACATGAGAAATAGCTTAATATATGGACACTCCGACTGCCCAACGGTTGCTCGTGACCGCCGGGGTATTAATTAAACCGGTCGGAAAACGTTCACCATAATTCATAAGTTCAACAGGAATTCGACCACATCTAGCGTGAGCAAAAATATTCCGAGTCAGACAGCGGTGTCATGTGCATTGCGCTCCTCAAGCTAGGTTAGGTGAGCCATCCTCTTGAGTCACTGGTCACAGTAGAAGTCCTTCGTCAAAACCCAATCATTTATTGTCTCACAAGGCCGACTTTCGGAGCGGAGACTCCGGATGTTGTCTCTCTCAAGTAAAAACCCCTCTGTGGTATACGCGACGAGTGAGTTAATTCTATTCTGATTGACAAATTCGCTCATTTTCAGTTGTTCATCCTTGTTATCCATCTCTTCAAACTGAGAAAAGTGATGAACATCGGTATTTCTAGTGCCTGCCAAACAAGTTAAGTACACAGCGCTGACAAGTTCTCTCTCAAATGTATGTGTGCTGTTTCCGAAACGCGCCTCAATGATTTTAGCATAGTCATCCATCTGAATTCTACTTCAATAATGCGTCAGATGATCCTTTCTTCCTCAAGCACATCCCGCAGTCTATGCACAGAACTGCGCATTTCAGCACAAAAGACGGTGATGCGTTACATGAAGGCCTCCTGGTACAATTTAACCATGGGCACAAAATGATCACATCGCCGTCAGCTATCGGTGGCATTACTTCAGTAAAGGTGGCGGTCTACACTGTGGTACCTACCGTGATCCAATAATGCCGTCGTTCAAGGCCGCTGTAAGTTTTCGATCGCTCCGAGATCACCCGTCCACAAAAATGAAGTTTATTTGAAATTTGAGCAATGAGGACAAACCAAATGCCTATCAGACAGCAGTGATAGCAAACTACCCTGGTCACAACAGTGGAGCCAACCAGACGACCACTACGAAAAAACGTCAACAGGTTGGTTAACCCTACCGCTAAAAGTACTGCAGGCACGGCAGAAAGGAGTTCCTGTTGGAGCAGCACAGCCAACTGACTGCTAACTGTGAACACAATCACCGATGTGAACTGAAACATAACTTACGATGATCGTGCAAGGGTCATGAGACCAACCTGACTGCACGAGTCAAAGAGACGGAAAACTCATTTTTATCAGGAAATAACCGGATGTTGTTTCCCCTGAGTCGTGGTCATACTGGTCGTGTTAATAATGTGAAAAAATAACCCATGGATTCGCAGCGTGCCACAACAACTTGACATGCGGGTCATGCACTTTGCAAAACAATCCAACCGATCTAAGCCCGTTTATTCAGCTGTGGTTGAAGAAGATTGTGTGGTTACCCAAGACATACTCGACGATCTCCCATCAGAGGAAGTGGCATCGAAGCCCAAGTCATGGAGACGCACTAAAGCTTGGATCTTCTCCTCCAGATCTTTCAAAAGATTGACCCCATCCCTGCTTTTTATGTGAATGACTGAACATGTGCCTCGTGACTAGGGACTAATGTCGTTCTTACCTTGATAAAGGCTGTTAGGATACCATCTGGCAGCCAGGGGTGTAAATCTTGTCTCCATCGTACTCAAGGTGCTCACGAAATCATTGAAGCAATAACTTCCTAAACACAGGGAACCCAATAAGAGGAGATCAGGCCACGGATGCACTCACTTTGAGACTGAAGCACCGACACTCATTTCTCCAGTCAACGGTAGTGGCATTTTGGATTTTAAAGGCTGCTTCTGACTCGGTTATCGGTCATGTCTCCCGGGGTTGTCTCTATCGTGGATAGGTCCTAGTGAGGTATGTCAATTTACTGAAGTCGCTATGCCCACTCGGATTGCAGTGTGTATCTGCGGACAGCTGCCTAGAGCTTACTTCACTTCAACCTCCATTCAAGTGTTCGATCCCTCACTCCCTGTACGATATTCTGGGGTTGTGAAAAATTCACAGTGCAGTTTCCGTCAGGTTGTGAGCTGACTGACGACATTGGTCTACTCAGTTCCGTAGAGAACATGCAGGTCAGACTGATTCAGTTAAACGATATGACGGGTCTGTATAGTACGCACTTTGCGCCATCAAAGTACAATGTGACATTACAGTAATGACTTCCCTCTGATCCAATCTTTGTTGGCCTGTCAATCGCTGTAACCATCTGGGTAGTGTAACCTCATCAGCTTGAAATACTGCTGACAGGGCGCCCACAAGGACAACGGAAGCACGTGAAACATTCGCAAACCCTCGTCACTTGCGGCGTCGCAAATACATCCGAGCGTCGACTAGAGACAGGGTTTACAATGCGTGTGGGTGCTCTCTTCGGCCCTATGGATCAGACCTCACGTATTCGTACGGAAGATGCGCACAGACGCCCGGTACTCGACAACCGTCGTCTCGACTGGTTATTAAGCATCAAATGGACTGAGTGTGTGAGGAATGTGACAGATAGCGGAAACAATGAAGATGCAGTCTTCGTTGGCCGAACCATGTACTCTAAAGGTAGGCTGGGCGTTCGCCGCACCGCGCATTATTCAATGCAGCTGATGATTGAAAGAAAGTGCAGAGCGATCACGTGACGACTTGCTCATGAGTTATGAAGGCTTTGACCGTCCTGCTGAGGGAGATTGGTAGGTGCGGTTTAGTTGATTGAGAATTTCAAGATCACCCAGTGCTGGTTGAAAACATTCCCAGATGACAACGCCGCGATCACCGGCCAGTCGGAATCTGAAAAGCTGCACACTTTTTCCAGATACTTCATTGTTTTTATTCTTTTTCCCCTGCTTTCACACTTTTGAGTACTCAATTGCCCTGTGGCCCACTGTCAAGATCAACGGCAGCCCACCATAATACCCACGGCTGCAGCTCAAGTATGGAAATGATGAGCTGTAAGTTGTCCTTTATAGGTGTCCAAGCCAACAGTGTATGAGACCAAGATATTGTGCTGTGATCGACAGCCCGTCTCCAGAACTTCTTCATTGTCAATGTTCCCGTAATACGTCGCTAGCACTTCATAATACTTTTTGAACACTCACTTCAAAGTCACACTCTGGTTGTGCAGCGAGGTGCTGCCATAGGTTCGGTCCTCCACGGTGCCAGGTAGCGAAAGTTGGTAAACATCCAAGCATAAGATGCCCCATTAGCAAATTTACCAGACGCTCCACCACCTCTGATTTAGACGTGCATGAACCCACGATTACCTCCATCGACTCACCAAGACGGATGAGTCCTGCCACTCCTGCAACGAAACCTTGTAATTAGAAGGTACGAAGACCAAAATAATCTAACAAAATCAAGCCCCCAATCTGTTTAAGGCTTACTGCGTTCCCACAGAACCCTCAAAGAACATATAAGTGTAACATGTACAGCTGATAACACTACCATACTCAGTTTTGACAGTGTGAAATCTAAGGTATCCAATGCAAAGCTAGAAGGGAATAAGGAGCTATACAACCTACTTTCACTCCACTTGAAATGCCGAAGATAGCGGACATGCTGCCACCTCGGCATTTGAATTGCCCTCGTACTTCTCGGATACACCATTTCTTGATAGTCAGTCCCACAGCACGGCTATGTCTTGAAGGCGACCAGTTCCGGCCTTCCATATGAATCGTGGTTTTCGATTATTTTGTGAGGTCCGAAGATGTGATCAACGCAGTCATGCCAAGACAAAATTCAACCTGCTTCTCGTGAATACGTCGCTCACGCGTTACACCTGGTCCAAAAGGGCCGCAAGCAGGATGGAAGTAATTGAAATCGGGCTAATCCTTTGATGGCTTGCAGACAAACTGCGTCAGTCCTTACGGAAAATGAGGATGGTGTTAGCCAAGCCCATCACTGGGAACGAATTCACTGGACCAGTTTCCGAAGTACAGCGACTAGCTCTCTGATTGAGACTGGGTCCTCAACTATAACAGGAGTAGCAGACAGTTCTCTGGATCGGGCACCTTGTAAATTTAACCGGTGTACGTTTCGCGAATACTGTAGGAGTGCTGGTCACCTAAACCAGGTTTGTCGGCACTTAGCCCATCCACATGATACCTCAAGTCGTAAACCAATAACTTAATACCCTTCAGTCACATAGGGCACACAAGGTTAGTAAGCTCATGATAAACACCAACCCTTGATTACGTATGTACTAGTCCGTGGGAGCGTACGCCACAAACACTAACAGACAGCGCCTGCTAGGGGCGCCTCTCGATGCTTTGCCTACACCTTCGGATCTGATGGCGTGAATGCAGCCGTCGGTTGATATCCAGTTAAAACAGCACATCCTATGCCTGTGCACATAGGGCATTTCTAAAACCGACTCAATCGGTGACCTGATTCGCACAATCCTCAGGTGAGCAAGGTAGCAGAAACCTAACAAATTAACGAATTGCCGGTTAGCCCATCCGCGCAAGTTAATTCTAACACTGAAAAAGTACAGTCGCTTGTGCGCTGTCAGACTCAATACATCCGTAAAAGTCTGTCGACGCAAATCAGAAAGGCGTTGTGTATTCATTATATTGGCGTACACTCCGACGGACAGCTGTCCGGATGCTGCCAAGGATGCGTTCTATGACGTCCTCGTTGACCTTCTGAGGCAGTCTAAACACTCAGACATCATCATACTAGCGGGCGATTTTAATACTCAGCTTGGTCGTCTTTCTTCGGATGAGAAGCGGCTAGGAGGTATGTTTGGTGTCCGGGCACAACGAACTGACAATGGCGAAAGAATACTACAGTTGTGCGCATCCCACGGTCTATATATTTCGAGCACTGCATTCCAACACGGGAAGAAGCACTGTGTTACTTGGAGACCTCCGTGTGCTTCTCAGCCGTGGACGCAGTTGGATCATATAGCAGTTAGTTACAGGTGGCGCCACTCTGTTAAGGACTGTCGTGCCTTTTGGAGCAACCACCTGGACTCGGACCATGCCGTTGTGCGTGCCCGTTTCGTT
>QNGE01000251.1:281017-331334 GCA_008508345.1 Paragonimus westermani
TTAGGTAGCACTATCTCGTCAGCCTGTAATATTGCTGATGAGATATCAGCGAGGATAGCAAAGGCACGAGTTGCCTTTTCCAAACTGCGTCATCTGTGGCGTCAAAAAGACGTTTGGTTGTCGCTTAAGGGAAGGGTATATAACGCCTGTGTGCGTTCCATTTTGCTGTATGGTTCGGAAACGTGGCCTGTTCACAAGCAAGATATGAACAGGCTTGCTGTGTTTGACCACCGTTGTCTCCGTCAGTTGGCCCACATTAAGCGGACTGATTGCTTGAGCAATGTGGCAGTTCGCCAGCGCCTGTTCCGGAACGCTCGGGATGCGCGATCAATTGGTCAGCTAATTACGTTGCACAGCTTGCGATGGTTGGGTCACGTGCTCCCCATGCCAGCTGAGCGTGTACCGTACCGGGCATTATATACTCAGGCCGCCAACAGTAGGGTAAGGATGCGTGGTGGTCAAGCAACAACGTGGTCACGAAATATGAAGACCTTGACTGCTCCATTGAGCAAAGTAGGCAGGTATCACCTGCCTGGATGGGGTCCTCGTGATCACTCAAACCGCTGGTGAGAGAAGCTATCCGAGATGGCGGTGTGTCGTAGTCAATGGCGTACCTGCATCCATACCAATTTCAGTTCTTATGCTCAGTCTTCTTTTAGTAGTTGTCGACTTTCTTAACGACGTTTCTTTCTAGGACACTCCATTTCAGTGCTGAGGTGAGCGGCGACCCGAGCCACAGTACCTTTTGGTCAGGCTAATGGCTGTTATGGTGATGATGACGATGCAGTGAGCTGTTGTAGAAATTGTGGTTGGTCTTTGGGGATTTACACAGTTCTCGTGTCAAAAGTCTTCAGCTTACCTCTACGGAATACTTCGCAGATTTTATGCACAAATTTTTCTCCTATCTGAATCACCATCAATAGCATCATCCTCATTATTACAGACAGGCATACCCTGGTGGTTCTCATTGATGCACAACTGCCACACACACTCTATCTGAATGGCTGACAGAAAATATTACCTTTGTGGATCCAAATGGCGTACAAGTTGTAGCACCCACGGTCACACCTTGTTGTACCCTTCTGGTACTTCCAAGTTTTAAATCGCTTCTGTTTAAGTCGAAGTACTGGTTTATCATTTCCGTCGAGGAGCCATATAACTCGCCGCGTGCCGCGCAAGCTCGGCATCCCTCTGCGCGATCTCGATATCCCAGTTTCGTTGACGATACAAAGAGCCAGCGTGCCAGATATCCATTACTTATAGTCGTACACGTTTTGACAGTGAGACTGAGATTGTGTGACAGACCGCTAGGGTGTTCTAGCAGGGATCACACCGAAAAGTTCTGTGCAGTAAGACTCGGAGCAACTGTAACAGAAGGAATTTCTCAAAGGACGGTCCACCTAAGTAGCGTGTCACCAACTGCAATGTATCCTTCAGGATTCCAATTAACATGTCGTCATAGGCTAAAACGCCTAGGCATAGATAATGGACAACACAGTACTTCGCCTCCCCGCGCATTTTTGCCCATTGTTGTGGTATTTTTAAAGGACGATAAGCCACCAGTTTCCCAACGCCCTGTAGAAAAATCCCACATCCAGCTTTCTTGAACAACTGCGAGCTGCGACAGATTAACCCGGAAAGCTCGACCATACGGTGAGCAGACTTAAAACCCTGCATCGGACTTATATAAACTTATGAAACCTGTGGTACTCAAGTATCCGTTTTTTCAATGCCCGAATATTCGAAATGAAAGGTCGGTGTGTTACATGAAGCACCGTGGAGGACAAACCCATACACATTTAATAAGTTCAGTTTCCACAACTCCTTTGCACGCTCATTCTACTACGAGGTAGACGAACCACTTTTACTAGTTACGAATGCTATCAACCCAACTTGAAAAGATCTAATGAGTCAACGGTTTGTGGTTATTCGGAACTGAAATCGTTTAAGTTCTGTTAGCTACTAAGGTACAACTTTTCGTACTACACTTACTTTCGTCCTCTGCAATCACATCGGTAAACGAAGGCATGGTACACACGCGAGAAGCTCAGCCGCAACTTCGGCCAAATCCCCGCCAAACACATTACGTATTTATATATTCGGCACATTCAGGAAGCTGTGTGTGGATTTCACATCAAAAATTAGAATGAGTTAGAGCTCAAACATACGTCTTTCCGTCGTCATTACGCGGGCAACTTGAAATTTCGAAACCATCGGCGGAAAATTTGAATATGTATTACGTAAGGCGCAGTCGGAACTAGAAAGCTTACACAGATTGGGTGTGAGTTGTGTGACAAGGCGTGCTATTGTGCTGTTAGTGCCGCTTTTTTCTCGTTCGTGCAGGTTGTTCGCATGACTTAGAGAGCATAAGGCTCATGCTGGTTCTGTTCGTCAACTTTTAGGACATCGTGCTGCAACCTCCTTCAGCGATTCAGCGATTTAGCAAGTGATACACGGGTTCGAGACATGGGCCCAAGTTCACGGATTCAGTCGGTTTTCCTTGCTCAGCGTCAGCGGGCGTCTGTTGATCTCAAAGGCGGTCACTGAAAACAGAGTGTAGCACCGCTCTTGCGGATTACAGTAAATACCAAGAACAGGGTACGATTACTGGCATACAGAGAGCTTAGGTAAATGATAAACAAGGAAAGCTTCAAAATGATCCCTAGAAGCGCTGCTGACGACCTCAGGAGGAAAGCTGCTCCAATAGTTAAGAACCCTGTAAGAAAAGAACTGCTGTCTAGGAAAGGTCCAAGGGCGAAGCTTGAAAAGCTTCCTGTTATGTCTTCGCCAGCCGTCGTCACTCGTCACATCAAAGAACGGTTTTATGGGACCTACGCTTAGGAAGAAGTGTGTGAGGATTAAAACACCGCGGAGTCACCGAAATTCAAGTGGGTACATGTCAAGGGTTTCATGTTGGGAATCGCAAGTATCATTACTTAGGCACGCCCCTCTTGGTAGCCGCACGCTAGTCACGCTCAGCAGCCAATATGTCTTTCTTCAGGCCCGCATACACGACCTGATTCGCATACTTGCAGAGCTGTTTTATATTAACCCCGTGAAGCGTTTGAAACGCCTTCTTGTGTTTGCGGGGGAAAGTGCGTTTAATCATCCTAACAGCGGCAAATCCTGTTTTCGTCGCCACTTCATGGTGATACGTGAGGGACAAGTTAGACGACGGCCAGATACTCAGATCTTTCTTCAGATCGATTTCCATGATATTTATTGTGCTAAAATCATTGTGAATCAGAAAGGCATTGCCAGGGTCGCCACCAAGTGACATGTGAGCACATTTACTGTCATTTAATGGGAGAATCTAATCGTCCTACCAGCGCTTGATCACATCAAGACCAATCTGTAGTGCGCTGGAATCAGTGGCATTTCAGACTTTCAGGTCGTTTGCGTATAAGAGGGCTTTGCTGGAAATATTTTTTGGAAGGTAGTTGATGTAAATGAGGAATAGCAAGGGACCCAGCACTGACACTTGAGGAACTTTCGCAGAGATGAAAGAGGGAACCGAAATTTCTGACCCAGTTATAACTCTAAAAGTTTTACCATAATGGAAGGCATTTCGGTGGAGACCCTCCCCTTGAATATCATAGGTTTCCAGTTCGTGTTCCAGTGGGCCGTGTGAGACACGGTTAGAAGCCTGGGCGAAATCAAAGAAGATAGCATCTGAGATGAGGCCATTGTCTTGGGTCTCCGTCAGACTATCCATGGAAATAAGCATGATTTTTATGTATGACCGATTAGGAAGGAAGCCATGCTCGGAAAAAGAAAAAAGATTTGATAAGAAGTGATTGAGAATGGCACGCTTCAATAGGCCTCCATTATTTTGCACGGACTTCTAGTAAGGCTGACTGGCCGATAGCCGGAGATTGCCGATCACCCACTCTAAATACTGGTGTGACCGTCGCCTCTTTCCATGCGTTAGGGAGGATGCTAGTTTAGGGTGTGTTGTTTAAACAGTTTATAAAGGGGTTCGGCCAAAGTAGCAGCACCTTCTTTAAGTATTCTTGGACGGATCTTGTCAGGACCCATTGCACTGTATGAGTTAACCTTGAGTAAAAGGTCTTCAACATCTAGCACAGAAAACTCGGCGGTCACGAGTGGTTGTCTTAATTTCTGCAGCGGTAGGACAGGATGCCAGCTCGGTGGTGCGACTTTGTAGGCTCCCGGGAATACTCCCTGAATAACTCGGCCACAATGAAGGAGTCAGATGAAATCTCCTCATCGGGCAATCGCAAAAACTATGCTGAAGGTTCGTTCTCTCTTACGCATCACATACGTTTAGATAAAACATTTTCGTCCTCTTGGGCGCAGAGGAGAGCCTTCTCTTGTGGGAGTTTGGTGTATTTGTGAATTCCCCGACTACACCTGTATTGGACAAGGTGAAACGCGCTTAGGTCCTCTAAGTTTTCTGTAAGCTTATGCTTCGCGAATAAACAGGAACGGTTTTCGAGAGGACGACGTATCCTGCGCGGAAAAGGTGGCCGATAAGAGAAAGTGCACAGTTTGTGCGGTATACATAAGTCGTCCGCTTTCTGAGTTACCCTTCGAAACGCACGATAGTTCTGGTTCACGGGGTCAAAGTCGAGAGGAAGTGAACCCAGGTAGGTTCTCAGGCCGTTAAAATCTGCCTGAGTGAAGTTTCGAACTATGGACCATTTTGCTGGTTGCTGTAACCGGTACCAGATAATGATAAACAGATTGGGAATAACACAACGTTTCGAGCAAGTTGTAATACTCTGCGTTTCAACCACCTCGGGTGGTCTTCCTCGGGAGTGTTGTAGTCGATAATGTCAGAGGCTAACAGAAGGTGGTCAATGTGTTCAAGTGGCGGCTTGATGACCATTCTGTCTGCCAGGTGGTTTTCATTAGTGATGCCTAAGTCGAGTAAAGACGGAGTCTGACCGAATCGATGCAGCGTCGCGGCCCTGACGTGCTGTGCCCACGCCTCCCGTCGTATCAGCGTTGATAAGAAAGTCGAGGGACCGCCCTCACGGTCCTGGTGAGAAACTGGTGACCACTTTGTCTTGAGTGCAATATGGTCACCCATAATAAGCAAATGGGTAAAACGTTGTAGACCTGGGAAGTTGTCCAGGCTTACCAGAAGGGTGTCATCGTCGGAGACTTCGGATGAGGAGAGCGATAAACAACCCCCACTAGGAGTGAGTCTTGGTCACGCAGTGTTAGTCAAAGTCAAAGAGCGTCACGCTTATTAGAGGACTGGAAGCCACCGATAACCGTGGGTTTTGGAAGACACTGCTGATGGAAAATCGTAGAACCCCATATTCTCCTTCGGGCACAGTCAGGCCGGAAATCTGAATATCTCGGGACACTCAGTTCACTGTCACTGATATCACCTGCAAGGCAGGTTTCCGTGAATGGGAACATGTGGGGTTGCGTGTCCTGAATTAACCGTCCGATTCCCGGCACTTTATTCAACATTCACAGTTGGTTCGTATACATGCTCTAGAAAGCTACCTTCTCGTTGGAATTCGCGAAAAAAGAGAATGGAGAATGTGGGGAAGAGCCTAACAAAGAGAGCCCACAAGCCAGAAAGGTGGTAAGGCAGGACTCAGTCTGTTCTGCCAGGTTTTTCTGACGGCCCTCAATAGAGGCCATGGTTGCGACATCACCGCCAACGACCCTACGGGACACTTGGCTGGCATTCTTGGTGCTGCAACTTGTGACATTTGTCCCCCTGTCGAATTCCGCCTCTTGGGAGGGTGGTTGGAGGTTTCCACCAAAGGAAAATTTGACTTCGTGGTATGTTGCTTGCGGAATTTGGAAGGCGGCAATGTGCGAAGTGTTATGGAGCTACTGATAAAAACACCTAGCGGGGTGGGCCAAATCAGTGCTCTCTGAGTCACATGAGGCGGCCCTAGCAGTCTACTTCCGTTCCAAAATCTTGGGATGAAGGGTTTTCTGCTAGGCTGCTCGGTGTGTTTTGGAGTGGGTAACTCTGAAGACGGTTTTTGTGCGGTGTCAGTGCCCTCAACGGTCGTGTTTGTGCTTGGGGCGTCGAGTGTTGGACCGAAAATGCAGACTGTTTCTCCGCTTCCCACGATGGGCACAAAGGTCTGAAGCGATACTTCAAGAGCAAAAACGGCGACTTTATTCTCCGGTTGTAGCTCCTGGTATGCCATGATTAGTGGCATAGTTTTAATCCGCTGTTCGTGTTTAGCCCTCTCTTACCGATAGCGATCGAAATATACGCCTTTCAGCTGGGCGTTGGTGGAATCCAAAGCCCCTGTCTTTTCCACTGCGACTTCGAGGCTGAGAATGGCTGGCAAGGTTATCAAAAGTTTGAGTGACATTTTGGTTTTCTTGGTCCGCACTCTACTCGCGAATACCTGGTTTGTGAAGTGCGCGGAGAATGAAGTCGCTTAAACTGTTTTAGGTGGCCCCGTTCAAGGAGAGGTTGTGGTAAAGCGGCCCCATAAAAAAACCCTCCTCTTCCTGAGAACTTTTTCTTTCATTTTTACTGCCGTTTCCGCTGTGTACAGTTGACAGAGCAACTGCCTTCTTGGTGATTGTAACACTGGGAAGAGCAGGCGCTGTGTACTCATTCAGAGACCGTATTTCCAGCTTCATTTCGGACAGAGGCTGTTGGTACTCCCCTATCTTACTCCCCATGGAAGAATTAGAAGGAGATGCAGAGCTAAGAATAGCCTCACACTAACAGTGGAGGTTTTCCGCGTCACTCCACTTGTCAAAGTGCGTGTGAGATTAGTAAGCTGCAGTGCGGTGCCTTGGCTTTCATCAAACCTGCAACTCTTGCGGATATATTTGAGGGGTGAAGAAGCTGGCTATTTACTGGTATCCGTTGGGGCCAGTGCACTTAAAGTCATACCACTTCTGACACTGGTGGCACTGCATATTGCTTTGTACGGACATTTCTCACCCATACTGGCTGAAGACGCTCCTGACACAGACGGTGTCTGTTGAGCCCCTGCACTGCTAGGTCTAACACGAGACATTGTCGACAGGGAGGAGTAATATGCAATATAGAAGAGTTGATTTTGAGTGATTCAGAGGAAGACGAACCACATACGACAAAGCAAAATCACCGGATACTATGTGGCCCAAATAATTCAATATATAACGAATTGTTGTGTTATTCGATAACGAATAACAATAGTCTTATGCAATTTTCATTGCACACGGCCTTTGCTTGAAGTAGTCTGCAAACATCAGTGAAAGTACTCCAGTGGGTCCGGAAGCAAAGCTGAAAGAGAACAGCCGCCCAAACCGAACCAATCAGCACCCCGCTCATATTGATGAGGGCAAAATATACGTTCCTGCACACATACATTGCATCGTGTCCCGCAGAAACGGAGATATCGCTTGTGGAACTATTTCACCTTACCCAAGAAAGTGTTACCTTGCCGAGCATCTTGAAAAATCGAGAGACAACTACAGTCACGTCACAGCACTGGACTGCTGCCCCGTTCCATCTTCTCAAGGCCTTAAGGGGAAATCATAACACAAGAGTACACATGCCTGCAGCTCGTTAGGCCAAACTAACGAACCAAAACGGGGTGGATAATCCTCGATCCATTCTTCTATTGGCCTATCAAGAAGTTTAGTTGTGATACTTGTCAGGTAACAGGTCGAAAATTAGCAGCTACCATCCTTTCCTTCTTGCTAACCAGGAAACACGACTGTCTCACGCTGCTTCATGGAGAGGACCTGATTTTCAAAGGACTTCTGGAAGACCGGACTAATGAGGTCGCATAGGACCTAATCAACTTCACAAATTGGTTTTGTTCTGTGTTCATCTGGTCAGGTGGCTTTTGTGGTGTTCTGTTCCCCAAGTAATCAAAAAGCTAAAGCCCCAGAGATCCTCAGATCTCGTGCGAAGAAGCACCCCTCGGCTTTTTGTCTCCAGTTTTCCAGATGGAGTGGGCGGTTCCAGCATGTAGGTATTAATTTTCCGGAAAGCGCGTTTACTCGAAACCAAAGTGCGTAATTTCCAGCATGAACCATGAGAAAGCGTAATAAGGCAAGCTGAGGCTGCGAAGCGTTTCACATACTTAAAGGAAAACGCCTAGGGTCAGTGGAATCAGTGTCATCTATCTCTTTTTTTTACAGTAACTTGGCAGCTCCTATAGGCTGCTAACAAGCGTCTCGACTTACGCAGAAAACCCTGGAAGTGGTATTCGGGGGAGCATCATAGTATGCCACCAAGCACTCTTTCGCACTTGGGTAGAATTCCTACTCAGTTGGGCAGTCCACGGGGTCATTTAGGTAGCCCGACTAACGACCAAACGGGATACACAAGGTGTAAAAATCGACACAGAGTGATTGTGAAGCTTTCAGCAGGTATTTTCCCGAGGGCCTTGCCTATGCCAAGGTTCAGATAATGAAATGGAGTAGCCACCCTACCGCCGAAGTCCGAACTACTGGTGTTAAGGGTTCAGCGATTGATTGATTAAAACGCGGATGCGAGGCTGGAGGTCCATGCTTCTCGGGTCGGTTCACCTTCCACCCGATATCATGTTGATGTAGGTCTTCCTGAAAAGTAATGTTCCAAAAACTGGAGAGGTGCCGTTCTTCGGAACCGCAATGTCATCAAACAACCATGGAATTACCGAGATGGAATGAGCAATGCAGCTTACCTTTGTGTTCACTACAGTCAAAGGAATATATATCCAACAGCATCTCACATTTCAACTTAGAGGTGGCATTGACGACGACTGGCAGAAGCATACTATACAGGGCCACCGCTATGTACGAGAACAAGTTCCCACTAACAAAGAGCCGGCCTCATATCTTAACCGCTTTAACGTGTTTGATACAGCACGCCATTTGATAGGAGAAAGATTGGTTGGAAGATGTCTAGATCCTCGGTTCCTTCTTAAGGCCGGCGTTAGCCACCATCACAGCCATTTGAGCAAAGTCTGAAGAACGCGTATCCAGAATCTCCACCAAAAGAGACTTGCGCGCACTTGTCGTCATCGATGGGAAGACACCACTCCCCTCATCACTAATTGACAGTGCTGAGGTCCGTATGTAAAATTCAAGAGTCAAAAGCGTTACAAAATTCCGTGATCACCCGCAAAAATCAGGGAGGTGCCAGAGATTACTTTTGGAACGTCGATGACAAGTTAGAGGTAGCAGCGATCCAAAAACAGAGCCTCGAGGCCCACCCGTAAAGACGGGTATTGAAGTACAGACTTTGATAAAACGTGAAAGTGTCTCGTACAAAATGCTCGTTAGATTAATTGCATATAGCTGACAGGTGATTTTCAGTCACCTGGCATGCAAAGCTGGATTACGGCAACCTCCTTCCACTCAGTTACAGTGACACCCTCAGAGAGGGTCAGGTTACAGAGGTAGTAAAATAGTTTCGTAAGACTATAGATCTCTACTTCTAGTAATCTCGGATGAACCTAATCTGGGCCGGTTAAACTGAATGGATTAGCCTATGAAAGTTACCCCTAAACCTCCCTCACAGAGAAGTCTACTGACGAGGGTGGTTGCTGACGTGTTTGAGGCAGTGGGCCAGATGCAGTTCACGATGGTGACGACGATGATTATGGATAGCTGTGCAATGGTCCCAAATATCTCAGCGATCTCGTGTTTCACAGAGGTGCCCTTGCTGGTTCCTTGACGCAGGGGAGAGGCTGGGTCACGTTAAATCAATAAGTGAGTGTGCTACTGCAAACATATGGGTGGAGCTGTGTTGGAAGTGACGTGGGACTTCACACGCTCCCGTCAATCGCAACACCGCCGCCATTCTCTTCATCCAGCGTCCAATTTAACAAAACAACCTCCCAAGCTTTTCTCAGAAATACCCCTCGTTTGGTTCGTACGACTGCTCATCTCACCTGTCCGCCAAACCACACTTTTGTTCTTTCTGAAATGTCACGTGACCTCTTGGAGTGGGAATACTCGTGACTTACGAAGACCCCCTACCATCAGGTCTGGTTGTTATTTGCCACTCCAGCCGGTTCTTAAACGGTGCCAAATGAATGGAATGTTTCGCATCAAGTGAATCAATGCTCCTAGAAGGCGTAAATTTGTACCGTAAACAAATCCCTACGTAGAATGGCCGATATCCCCTCCAACGCTGGCCCGGATTCCAGGGAGTACGCGTGGTGGACGCTCGCTCCATTTTGTCGCGTAGGACTGAGCGGTTATCCGTGCTTCTAACTGCCAGTGCGAACGCCCCACCAAACCATTGGCACAAGGATGGTATGCAGTCGTTTTACTGTGTGAACAATCCAGTAACTTCTTAAAATTGCAAAAAGTGGAGACTGCAACTGAGTGCCTTGATCCGTGGTGATTGTAGGTGGCACACCAACATCGGCGATTCTATACTCCAAAAGGGTTTCAGCAGTTGTTTTTGCTGAAACATCGTTAATGGGTACAACTGAAGGTCAACGGGCGAAATGATCAATGGCGGCCAGTATATACGTACAATCGCTGGAGGGTGGTAGTGGTGGAACGATATTCAGGTGTACATGTGAGAAAAGAGCGTCTGGCTGAAAGAATGCGCCAGGTATGGTAGCTGTATGCTGGTGCACTTTGGTCCTTTGGCACATGGTACGCTTTTGTAACCAGAGGCGCACATCTTTGTTCATAGAAGGCCAAACAAAACGGTGTGCAGTCAGCTTCACTGTCCCGCGTTTCCCCAGATGAGCTAGACATTGATGATGATTAAAAACCATACGCCGATAGGAAATTGAGGCAAAGGGTTTAGGTGTACTCGTGGAAGTGTCACCAGCTTGTGTCGGCAGAGGGACGGCAGGCAACTTAAGTGACTTACAAGCGGAGACGTCCTTCATGTTGTCAGTGCACTGTTGGACAGTGGCCATTTCAGCCAGATTGAACGGAGGTGGTGATTAGCCCAAGCTGATATCAGGAAGTAATAATGCACCAGCAACGACATTGGTGCCACCACGTAGGTATCAGATGTCCGTGGTGAAGTGAGGTAGTCTAAATGTCTGATTTCATGTGAACAGTAACGATCGTCAAAAGCGAATGTTGAGGGTTTGTGGTCGGTTTGCACAACAAAGTGTCGGCCTTCCGGAAGGTTCCGAAAATAACGGATCGCCAACTAAGTAGCCAGCAGCTCACGTCCAAAGGTGCTGTACTTCCTCTGTGCCGGTTTTACCTTTTGGAGGGAAAAGGCTAAGGGTTGTTGCTCATCATTCACGGGTTGTTCTAAGACTGCAGCGTTTGATTCATGTGTGGTGAGAAGACAGGCGTTTGGACCGCAATTATTAAAGTATAATTCAGTGGCGTGAAAGAAGGCTTCCTTTGCAGCTGAGAAAGCTAATTTGACCTCAGGTGGGAGCTCAGCGGACTCGCGTTTTGAGTCACTCAGGTTGATCAAAGGCTTCAAAGTGCTCACGCACTTGGGAAAAAAACGCTGATAATAGTTGAGTGTGTCAAGGAATCGTCAAAGTTGTGCCGTCTTATTTGGAATCGGAAAAGTCGAGATAGATTCAACCCTGTCTGGCACAGGTGTGATGCTGGTCAGATCGATACGATGTTCCAGGTTGTCCAGTGAACTAAATCCGAAAGCACACTCATCGATGTTGAGTTAAATGCCATATTGCGTGAAACGATCGAAAACGGCGCGTAGGTAGGATAAATGTTCCTTGTCATAGCGGCTAACAATCAACACCTCGTCAATGTAGACGTGCGCGAAACGGTGTCCACGCAACAGTTCGTCCATGAATCGCTGAAACGTTTGAGTCGCATTACGAAGCCCAAAGGGCATTCTTGTGGACTCGAAAAGTTTAAAGGGGTGTTTTAACGGCTGCTTCCGGAATGTCCTCTTCAGCAACCGGAATATGGTAATAGGCGCATACCAGGTCTAATTTAGGGAAAATAGAAGCGCCAATATGTCCCAAAGAAAAATCGAGGATATGTGGTATAGGGTACCTAGCCTGTAGTTGCACTTATTGAAGGCGCATTAATCACCAAAAAGTCGCCAATCGCCCGGAGATTTCTCGGATGCCATGTGCAGTAATGTTGCTCAGGAGGTATCTGGAGGTCAAATTATGCCCACACGTTCGACATACGTTTGAATTCGGTCCTGGTTACTCTGAGATTTTCATGGCATAAACGATGTGGACGAGAGAAAGCCGGAGAACCTCGTGTTGTAATATGATGTCCCACATTATGCTAAACCATTTCGGCATGTGGGCACCGCCGAGTTAACGAGAGGGAAATCTTTCAGCAATGCTGCGAAAGACAGTGTTGGGGGAGTAGCACGCCGGATGGATTGGATGCCGTTTACTGTGCGGGCGATAGTGTTTTCAATTAGCTTACACTACTCAAAATCTACAGAAAGGTTGAAACTTGACAGTAAGTCGGCATCGATGAGTGGTGTCCGAACATTGAAGACCCATTGATGACCCACTGAAGACGTCACTGAAGACCGAGGTTTACAGTGAGTGAGCGTTTCTCGAAAGTTTTTACGCGACTTTAATTTGCGGTCTGTAAAATGTACTGGCCGGGCTGAAGTTGATCATTTATTTGCAGTGGCATAACGCTGAGCTCGGATTCCGGTATCGGCGGGGAACCACAAGCCGGTCGATTGGTCTCTGATATTAAACGGGCGTTACTGGCTGACCTGCCAGTTTGACGGTGATGCGTGGCAACCTCGGAAGGTGCATGACTGGGTGCGTTTATTCGCTTCGCGCCGGACGTTTTGGTGGCACGAACATCACCTTGATGAAGCTCGAGAGTCAAATCGTGCGCAGATTTTGGGTGGGTGCCTATTCAGCTCGTTGATTTGTATGGCCCTACTATCCATACGGTGGTATATCTCCTCTATCAGAAATTTTAGATCATCAGTTGTGATGCCGAAAGAGCTGATATTGGAACGGTTGTGACTGCAGTACTCACCGGTTGTGAGAAAAAAGTTTCTGATAACTTGTCCTCAAGGACTGCCAACCTGTCGTTTGAACTGTCACCATTCATAGCGGCCAAAATGTGCTATGCTGCAGATGGCAACTTTTCTGCCTTCAACCGCTCTAAAGTGGCGTCAACAAGCCTCCGCCAGCTCAAGAGGCTTCTCATATAACGCAGCAATTAGGATGGGGACCGAAAATCTAGCTCGACTGTATCGGACAAGTGTAACAGCTTAGTTTCTGATTTCCCAGTCAGTATTATGATGTTATCCTTTAAAACAGTATACGGAAAATCGGATGGGGTTGATTTCAACAAAACGTCCGCTGCCGCTGCAACATTTGAAGGAAGGGATTGCGCTACCTATGAAAATTTTATTCTCTCCCATGTTACCCACCTGGTGATAGAGGCGGCCTCAATATGATGGGACCACAGTCGAAGAATTCGGGCTCTGTAACGCGGCAATTTTAAAATAAAGTTTTGTTTGCTTGCAGTACCAATGTCGAGAGTGTGGTTGAGCACTGTTACTAATAACAAGAAGGTGCATAAATAACTGTTTGAAAAAAAGTCGAGCTCACCAGTTTGTAGTAGCCTAAATAGTTAGATGATAGGAACGATCAAACTTTGGTAGCACTAGATGGAGCTGCAATGGTAACGGTTGTGTACAAAAGGTATACGTATGAGTAAAAGGAATATGTACCCGAAAATTAGGAATGGCCCACTGACAAGCCATAATCCGTGGAAATGGATAGGTCACCACCCGAGCGAAAGACAGTGCCAAGAGGTAGGTCTGGGTGACGACCGGTAGATAACTCCAACCACGACGTGGAATGACGAATGTTCGGCGTCGACGGTGGAAAAAGTTTTGCTGTGCGATTAATAAACAAGCCCAAATATCCACGCAAACGAAGAAGACAGGGACGGCACGCGGTAACTCCCGTTTTGTTGACCGAGACAACGAAGTTTAAAAAATGATGGTGTTTTTAAACGAGTACACAGGTGAAGTTGACAAAACGACATGTACAAAAATATAAAAATGAGTTGCGAAATATAATAATTAACTGAAGACACAACAAAGCCGTCTGTTTAGAAGAACTACGGGCATGTTGATACCGATTCACGAGGGTTTGATTGTTTTGGGATGCAGGCCAGTTATAAGACGTGTTCATTAATCACAGCCTTCACCGATGAAGCTGCGAATCGTCTGCAATGAAATGAGGTCTAAGGAATTCCCCTCTCTGGACTTTTTTTCGCGTTTTTCTAAGTGTCTAGTCAAGGCACTCGGAAAACAATCGTTTGGAGATCGAGTGACACTCAAAAGACGCTCGGTTTGCCCAAGATATCTCAAAATTGCCGGGAAGCCTAAGTGCGTATGATACTCCGGGAGCATGCATGTTGATCAACACGATCGAAACGGGACCCATGAAACAGACGCACTGCTCAATTCATGTATTTGATGAGCCATATACGCTGCGCTTGAACAGGATTATGGAAATATCCTTAAAAGGTACTAATATGGATCCATTATCATACAGGTGTA
Organism: Paragonimus westermani; assembly: GCA_008508345.1. Taxonomy (NCBI): domain Eukaryota; kingdom Metazoa; phylum Platyhelminthes; class Trematoda; order Plagiorchiida; family Troglotrematidae; genus Paragonimus; species Paragonimus westermani. The sequence goes on from QNGE01000251.1 coordinate 295,431, forward strand.
CAATTCTTCTTAAGAAAACTCAAAATATTTGCTGCCCAATTTTTGTTCAGATTCCAAACTGAAATGATTGCGAAGCCGTCTATCCAACACCAAAATCTTACCAAGTTCGAAGTACTTTTGAAATGATAAAAAATTTGTCATGAAGCGACCCTCCTTGAAATAGAATGCTGAAACTTATCAGTAAGCATAGCCCCATTCTCAAGCGCATGATATCAGATGCGTCTAAACAACACGACGGTATCCACAGATGTTGAATTCGGTACCAGCGACCATTCTGAAGATGCCGGCAGCACGAGAGCGGAGGACATCTTCGTGGACTCGGTATGAACTTGACTCGTTAGCGAACGACTAAGCATCCTGGTACGGATGCTTTCTGTTGTGTATGTAAACGAAATGCGTGGAATTATCGAGCACGGGAAGCTGTTTTTATCTGTTGATAATGATGCCAGTAATATATTTTTCTCAACACATATGTGGGGAGCACGCTGGGATGTTTGAGGCCACTCCAGGTAATCACAGGCGATACAAACGAAACGGATAGTTAAATAGCAATACAAACGTGAAATCCGCCACTTTAAAGAGCGTAGTCAGTGGGCAAATGACTGTAGTTTACAAACTTTGACGTCCACTGCAAGAACAGTGGTAGTCCGCTAGTTCCACAGATTCAGACCGAAGAAAAACAAGGTGTTAGGTCGCTACCTTTTACAAGATTGTGTATGGGCCGACGTTTTGACGAGGTCCAGATTCCTCCGGAATACGCCTAAATACACCTCTAGGATATTCCGCCATTATTTTGTATACGTGGCGTCGAAAAAGTGTTGAATTATCTCGGCTTTGGCATGAAAGAACGGGAATCCCAAAATTCGGCGAGCGATTTGGCAGATTCTAGCGCAGGACTTCGTTGAGTGCTGAAAACCGTCCACCCGCTGAAAATCTCGCAAATTGGTTGATCTGAGTGGAGTTTTTTGCGCATCCACTCGTCGCAAAAGATTTACTCGCAAAACGTATGATTATGGGATTAAGAAGTGAACGCAGCCCCGAATGTTGAGTGAGTGGAGAATAAGACATGTAACATTTTTGGCAGACAAAGCTATACTAATTGTTTCGCACTGGTTAATATATTTGACACTGTCAACTAGTTGTTGTGGTAATCCGCAGTGCTTGAGTAACCGGCAGCTACCTGTGGTTACCAATACTCTGTAAAAAGTTCGACGTCAATTCGCTTTATAGAGCCGGCGTTTGAACTGAGACCCACATTTTGTAACACAAAACTTGTCAGGCGGTTAACAGACAGGGTTTGAAGCAGGGGAAGGAAAAAAGGCATGAATTGAATATTCAATGCGATTATGTATACTATGCGGGAGGGGCACTTTTTCACATTTTTTGTGGGGGGTTTTACGTGATAGTCACAATCTGTTAATACTGACTACCATCAATCATGGTCCAAAGTATAATAAGCCTTATAAACCTGACAATCACGAAAAAGGCTAGAATATGATAGACAGGCATACATGTATGTGACAAAAGTGCACATTCGGAATATAAATCTGTTTATTTGCTACGTGCGTGTACAAAATACAGCTCACACATGCCACCCCGCTAGATTTATCAATAAGCGTCAATCTTAAATTTTCTAGCAACCCGGGTGATTTGTGCACAATAACGCGCACGAATAAAATGTTTATCTTACAACGGTTTCCTGAGCACACAGTAAATCAAATGTCAGAGATGGGAGTGTGGATAAATGATGGGGATAAAATGGGCCGTTTCAAGCAAGCTTTTCCTGGCGGGTGGGCAGTAACGGTGACGGGCCTGTACGTTGTATGCAGCTGACGGCTGACTGTTTCCCGGACCACACTCGGCAAGCCATCAGACGCTACACAGCGTTTGAAGACAGACATTGTGTTTGATGGGGTGTTGAACAGTGCTCTTCTATTCTGACTAATCAGGTGCGGCCTTCTGGATAAGACAAAAGCCAGCTACATTATATCTTACATGCCTAAAAATACTAACTTGACCAAGAGACGCTTATGGAGCACAAGCTCAGAAGCCTTCTGTATGCACAAGAGTGTGATGAGTATCGCATTTCTCACGTCGAGGGACATTGATATAAGGTTGGAGAATTCCGGCTGAAATGTCACACAACAAGGCTTACCAAAAGAAACATTGCTTTGAAAGGTTCATACGGTTTTCTGAACTTCAGAAATCGACAACATGCATCTTTACTATCCTTTCAAGCATTCTTGAGCAAGTTGATGTGTAGCTAATGGACCACTTTCTTGACAAGGCATGAGTATTGACTTTCTCCGCTGAGGAGGAAAGATGCTGCATATTGAATCGTTCGCCAACGATTCAATAGTACTCGAATGTGAACATCCTCAGAAATCAAAGAGAGTGCCCGAACAACAAATTAACAACCAGGCACTGATCAACAATGGTGGNTTCGATTACAACACTCCTGAGGAAGGCCACCCGAGGTGGTTGAAACGTTGAGTATTACAACTTGCTCGAAACGTTGTGTTATTCCCAATCTGTATATCAATAATGTATCTCCTTTGGGAAAGAGAGTAGAGCGTAGGGCCACCTTTCAACATCAATCAAACCTCAGCACTCTCGAAATAACGCAACAAACCTTGACAAAATCAACACCGCATAAAAGTGATAAAGTGAACAAATCAAGTAAAAGGATGGGTATATCCTCAACTCCTTGCCTGATGGCGAGTGGTAGGATACCATCAGATCCCGGATGGATTTGAGGTTTAATGGTGGCTGACTGTGGGCAAACACTCCAAATGAGGATCGGAAAACCACACAAAACTTTACCTGTTTTTCAGGGAGTATTACTAGACACTGAGTTGTTTTCTGCACAAAACGGAGCGGCAAGATATCAGTTAGAGATTGCACATGTTGCAGCAGGTTTATCGGGAACCTTCTTGTCTTTGACAGCAATAATTCATAGCGGGGTCCCTCGTGGAATTTCTCCATCTTATAATCCCAATTAGTTTCATGCATTTCTGCTTGCTAAAGAGCGCCAGCTTATTTTCGATTATATGACACGGTTGCGCTGAACGTTCTGTGTACTCGAACATTCTGCTTTCTTGCATCACCAGGGAGAAATCTAGTGTTTCTTTGTGTATTGATTCCATTACTTCAAGTCTGTCGGTCCACTTCGGAGTGAGGATTCTAACTCCTACATGCAAATCGACACTTTTTGGCTCTATGGGAGCCAGAAAGTCGATGTGCAAGGTCAGATTATTGATAAACTTTTGGGCCGCCATCTTTCGGTCTGATGTGAGGAAGAGGGTACATCAAGTTGAAGATCTTAGCAGGAAAAAGATTATTCAAATCAGTGAAGTTGATCGGATGATAGAACACAACCGTCAATTTGGTAATAATAATAATAGTAATATTGGTATATTTCTCGACGCATTTGCGAGGAACACACTCAGGAATGCGTGATCAACGCAGTGATTTTTAGCATATACATAGTTGAACATCAACCTTGAAAATTGTAAAACGAGTCAACTATGTGAGCAGAGCAACAAAACAGACAAAAACAGACATTATTTGAAGGGAAAATTCAAACTTAGGCAGGAAACTTCGAGCTTCCTAGTTATGAGATGATAATACTTGGGATCTGCATAACTCGACAAAATAACTGATTTGTTACATCAATTTGAACTCCATGAGGTGATCGCTGGCCTGATGCTCAAGGTCGTGCCAAAACGGTGGTTGGAGGATGGAGAGGGTGTATTGGCGAGGAACTTCACTATTATTCCATGTAGGTAGTCCCGGAAAAAGTGCAGAAAAATTTTTCATGATGTGGGCGAGGTGGGACGCATATACTTTCGAAGAGAACGCATGGACCTCTCGACCGGACGTCATTCTTCGCTCAAATTCCTAAGAATTTCGAGGAGCTCGCGATATGCATAACCATTGCGGAATTTTAAGGGTCCGGGTGGGAGGAATGTTTTTTCTCGCGGGATGTATCAGTGAAACGAAGAATGGAGAGAGGAATTATGTGATAAACGTGATAACGTGAAACAAACCATGTGAGCTATGACTAACAGTGGATCAAGTGATATTTTAGCATAACCTTCTATGTGACGTTAATAGCATTGTGTTGAATAACGCGAAAGTAGATGGATTATAAGCTATTCCTAGTGTACGACTAATGCCGAATTTAGATGTCCATTATCTTTGTACAGACGGTATATGGAATGAGAAGAATGGTTGACTATACCGAGAGGTTGCGGGGTGGTCTCTCATGGGAGGAAAAGGAAGAGTTCCAACTCGAGGTTATTATGCAGTCATGAGACGAACAGCTTGAGGTTTTTTAACGAGGTTAGCATGTCCAGCTTTTGCATGGTGGTTTACAACTCAGACACACAAGCTATCAATAATTATGGGGTAAGGGTGTGCCAGGATGTTGAAACCATACAGATATCTGACGATATTGTGGTTGCCTCCTGGAAATTGTTGTGGAAAGAATATTCCAACAGACGATGGTAACAAAACTGTCTGAACCTTTCCTCCTGGCGATCTCAATCCTTGTTCAGATAATATGCGGAAAGATTTGATTTTGCTGAACTTCCGGTGTCAAACCTTTTCGACGAAATTCTAAACTAACTAATCCAAATCGTTGCGCATGGATGTCATACACCAGTAGGCTTAATAAGACAGGACGGTCAGAATGTAACAGATGCCATCAGAATGCGCGACCTGGGCATACGTTATTCGGGTTTGTTCTTCTTCGATGACCACGTGGATTACCTGCTGGTCAAACTAGGCGGACGATTGGCTACAGTAAACATACACCTTTCCTCCATTCTGCTAGAAAACACCCCCATAAATTATGCGAACGACCCCATTTGGAGTACTGAATGTTCATACATAGTCACACGCGTAAACTCGACAGGCTGGCTCCAGAAAGTCCCTGGCATACGTTCATTGAGAGCTCACAAAACCACGAACATTCGCTGAGCCACAAAAGTTTGCCAGACGTTCGCACTCTATACGCTTTGGTTATCGCGGTTCATATCAGATTTCAAACTAATTATCTAGTGTGTAGCAATAGATTAACCGTTCGTTTCACGATCCGCTTGATATACAGAACAAAGTACAACCTCGGAAACAAAGACCTTACTTTGGCAGCCTTCAAAGCTGGGAAGAAGCGGCGTTCAATTATTCTCCTGGGGATGTGCTCTTATAGTTGTGACGAAATTCCATAGGCAAATGGAGCCACTAAGAACATAAGTGGGTTTAAACGGAGTTTGGAAACTTTTGTGACGTTACGGAACATCATGTCGTTTTTTAAACTCCACTTTCTTGAGGACGACATCGTTAAAAATGGATGTGATAACGTCCGAGTGATAACCCTCTACACCATGTAACATTGAGCCAAATACCTTTTGGATGTTTTCATGCCATTTATTCCACCACTAGAGGTGATTGCCCAGATTGCAAAGTTTATTACTGACTTCAACAGAGCGGATCTTGTACATAGTTTTCTTCAAGAACTTTAAATTTAGAAAGAAGTGGTTATAACTAACACGCGGTTATTTATAACTGTACGCATGCACGAAGCCGTCATCCTGATATGCTGTTAAACCGTGCTGAATGGTTGCCGTTTTTATCTGGTTTCTGGCAACAGAGCGGAAGCTGCACTCATTGGAACTGTCGAATAAAAAAATAATTCGCGTACCTGGCGCTAGAATGAAAATCCCGCGTCAACTTTCGTATTCCTCACTCTACTTTAAACCCCGTCAGTTTACCTTACAATCTATTTTAACCTTTATATCGGCCGAACAAAGCAGATCGATATCAAAATTCAGTGGCGACCGCAAAACAGAAGTAGCTGTTAGCCGTTCTATCTTCGCGCTATAAGACGGGAACTGTTTGTGGACACCATATATTTCATTAACTAACACAAATTTATTTACTTCACCTGGAAGTCTTCCAAAAAATTACACATTCCACTATTCGTCACAACTCACCTAACCGTCTTACAGACTCCCACTTATCACTCAACCTTGCGTTTTATTCTTGATTCCACAAACATATTTAGCCCGAAAAAATATTTCGCAACTTCTGGACATTCCAATTCTCGCGTTGGTTAGTCGGTTTGCCAGGTTGCGATAATTCCATTGAGTTTGAGCACTTATTAGAGCCCATTACGGAGGGCCATCAATTTTACCTCAAGAGTTTAGGATTTTCTGTCTCCACCATCCCAACAGAGCGTTCCATATATTTTTTGACGTTATTCACGTCAAATAATGGCGAAATCTTCCGCCTATCCAATTTTCCCACACTCAAGTCACCTCCTGCTAGAATGACCTAAGCTGTTAGTTCAGGGGTCACCTTGTAGAATGTGCACTGATGTAAAGTCTCTTAGCCGTATCATCTCTAGAATGTTCGCTTGGTCTGTCAACACGTAATCAGGAGACCCCTGAGATACCCCGCGGTCATCGCAGACAATCACAGAGGATACAAATCCAACAAGTAATGAAAGTAATACAAACGTGAAGTGTTCCAGCAAGAAAGGCGCCATTAGGAAAACAGGACTGTAGTTCACAAAACCTTGAAGCATGCAGCAAGAAGAACTGTGGTCCGCATGTTCCACAGACTCAATCCAAAAAGTGTGATTTTACATTAATTGACCTGCCACCCAGCAGTACTTCTTCGATGTGTCTCTGCGGTAATGGAAGTCGCAGATGACATCATAGGGAGAGAACTACAATCCAGTAGGCTGGTAGCAAATTGTCAGCAAGGATTTCGACAAGAATGATGGTGCATCATTAGTTTACTGACTACCGGAGAGTGCGAACCAGAGGTTGCTTTCCTAGACCATATCAGAGCTTTTCAAAGATCAAACCACCGAGCCCCACCCAGTAGGCCACAATCTGTAGGGTTGGGCAGTCAGCTATAAAGCTGAGCTAAATTTCTTTTATCGGGCTAGACGCAATTTTTCAGGGTCAGCGGCAAGCTGTCTGCAGCGTTGGGGGCTCACAAGATGGCTCCGCAAGGCAACATACTGGATACTCCCTTGTTTATATTGTTTGTGAGCCACTTGCCAGCTGCTAGCCGGTCACCTCCGTCCATGGGCGCAGGTGACACTAAGTGGCGTACGCTACACGCCCCTGAATACTGCTCATGCACAGTGGGGTCCCGAGTAAGTGCATCAGTAAATACTAGAGAGCGGTCTCCGGTCAACACTAGCGCGCAAAAATAGACCATAGAACCTGAGAATGGAAAACTCTACCGGATTGATGAGCAACCGTTCACCATCGTTCTTCAAAAAGACGATCTCTGTGCAACTTTGTACACTAGCAAGGCTCTGTTGAGGGCGGACGCGTGAGAGTGCACTCCACGCTTGCAGGTCTTGCTTCACTAGGGCACCTCAAGGTCCGCTTGCTGGCAGTCATAATTACACCTATTTACTGATTACATCTAATACTGTCGAAACATTTCTTTTATTACCGATGAGTAGTAGAGAATTTGGTTTATTTTTAGTTTGAACAGTATTATATGTAATCAAAAATAAGTATGTGTTTGGGGGGCCTGCACTACGACAGTTCGATCAACTCGATATAAGTGTGGAACCAGTTGGAGTCGACGATGCGCAGGGGTCCGCCGTGGTAGAGTAGAGGGGCGGTAACCTCACGGGACCGGGACGAAGGTTCGGTGGTTCAGGTTTCCTAACGGAAATTTCGCCGTCGCGCTTCCAGTCTCCCTTGCACTAACCCGAACATAAAGTTGATCGATTCTAGCCAGAATTAACACTGATCTTACCACTACCATTCACTCGTTCGAGTTATTGACAGTGGTATTTACCCCCAAGCCCCATTGGAAGTGCAAGGGACTTAATGTGAACATTATCGCATCACACGATAACGTGGTGCTTCCTGCCCAATCTGATTCCTAATTGTAATATGAAAAATTCGAAGCATCAAACATTAAGAATACTACACTAGAATGGTGACTGCTACATTCAGCATCCATCCATGAAACCTACACTTATCTTTTCACCGGTCCTCATGAGTAAAGTGGGCGGGTTACTATTCAACTTCAACTGAAACCTGGAGTTATAAGGGTACAAGAAATCAATGTAGAACATACGTAGCCACTGGAACAAATTGAATCGCGGTAATCTCAGAAATACTAGAGTTCTTGTATTGCAAGAAATCAGTGGAATCGGCGAACTACCACTGACTGGTGCGGAGAGAGTAAGAAATGGCTGCGAACATATGCTGATGCATATACGCACCAATAGTGTACCACAACCAGAAGATTCCCTCACGGCTATTCCGTGATAAATGATGTCAAGAAGACATAAACATCTGGGGTATATTGTCCCATGGCGATAGTCTACGGACAGTTGGGGTCGGGCGACAACAGTATAGCGTAATCAAACCGGTGATTTAGGTCTGATAAAATTTGTGAAAAAATGTGGCTAAACTGTAAGAAGGACCGAAAAATAGGTACGTCAGTGTGTTGCGGAAGGCTTCCATTGAAAACTGCTCATTTTTCCGGATCTAATTGGCGAATCTTCCACCATCTTGGAATTTATTTTTCAACGACAGAATGACCTGAAGATCGAATGAGGCGCATGCATCCCCTTTGGCTCTGATTGGCCCGACCCGCTGTTAGTACATAACGTTGCCTCAGTTCTTCAAAGTCGTAATAGACAGTGGATTCTGTGAAGCGGAACCGAAAGTGAAGGAACGCGCGATGCACGTTTTTAAACTGCGGTTAATGACTGTGTTTCTCCCTTGTGCTGCAGAGTCGGCGACTTGCTGGCAGACTAACTGACGGAACCTTCACGTTATGTCCCAAACTATTCCCTGTCATCCCCCCATTATGGTATGCAGTCGATAAAGGGTTACCGCTAACTCGCGTTCATCGTTTCGGCAAGTATATTCCCGTTCTCTTCAACAAATTTAGTGACTCAGTAGCTCGAAGTTGTGCGGCTTGAAACCCACATGCCTGGGGTTGATTCGGTTTTCATCCCCAGCCATTTTTGTATCAGTCTACCTGAAGGGTAATAATGGAAAAACTGGTGCGGCGCTGTCCTCTTGGACCGCAGTTCTACCAAAAGACAACGGATTTCCTGAAAGAGAATGAATAGCGCAACCTACTTTAGTGATCGCTTAGGTTGACAATACACTAGTCTGACAGAGCCTTACCGAGACGGCATATGGAGAGCTCATAGGATGATTGACCGTCCCCTTAGCGTCAAAGTGCAATCCTATTGGGAGGACTTGATTAATTCATCCTATTTGCAGCGCATGAGGCAGGTATCCAATGAAATATACGGATGAATATTCGTAACCACATTTGTGACAAAAACTCAACATTCGCAACATTTCCGGTTCTGTTTACACAAATCGTGTTCGATATGTAGTGGCCTGAAAAGTCAAATGATGAAACTGACCAAAATCTGGTAATACTAAGGATGAATGCAAAAGGTGTGCCTAAAAATGAAACATAAAGCTCACCAATGAGAGTGGGACGGCTCACTGACAAGTGGATATCCTCTGATTTGAATAGGCCAACATACGAGAGAAGGACGGTGCCAGCGATTAGGTTCGGACGGCAACAGATATGTAATTCTACATGCGGCGTAAGAGTACAAAAATTGAGCGCCGTTAGATTGATAGGCATCCGCTGTGCAATCCCTTAACCAGCCCAAAACTTCACGTAAAAGAAGATGACGGAGACGGTGTGCGTTAACTCCCCTTTAATCTTCTCGACAGTCGAGCTCAAAAAATGATGGTGGTCATTTGAAACAAGTGTGCAGATGAATGCAACGAAATGGCATATACGAAAACGCAAAACACGAATTACAAAATATATCACGATGAACTGCTGACACCAACGCACTCCGCTACAAAGCGTCGGTGGTTTGAAAGAACGATGTAGGAACGGCGGTAAAGAGAAGACAAAGCGATCGCTCGACAACCATACCACGTATTGTAATCCACCAGATGTTTTGGCCAGTGAACAGACCGATTTCTACGTGTGATGTGTCGTTTTAGAGCAAAAGATGGTCGAGCTGCTGGTTGACGTAATACAGCTGGGTGTGATGGGAGTTGTTCCAAGTCATTATCAGGTCAAACGGGTCACCATATCAACCTGTGTATGCTGATCTTCATTGACAGCCCGTTAAGAATTCGCTCCGTCTCGCTTAACCACTTTGAAAAGGTCAAGGCATCGTGGTTTCCTGATGGCATCTTGGCGCATGAACACAAAGTCACGTGGGCAAACGCGGGGATCTCTGTTCTGTGCGCCACTGTTGATGGTTGGTGTGAAACAAGGGCTGGAAATGTGTCGTATTAAACGCAAAGTTTAACGCGCACCTGGGTCTGAACATGTCGGGGATGGAATCAATCACCCTTAGAGGTGCAAGACGAATTACAAAGGAAATAACTGGCAGAAACTTGCTCCGTTTTGGTGCGTCGAACTGGGTGGTTATCGGGGCTTCTGGTTGATGGCGGAAACGCTCGACTAAGTCGTTAGTGCAGGGAAAATAAGCTGTCATTCTAGCGTGTGAACAACCCAGTAGCTGCGCGAATATGCGATAAAGGGAGGATCAAAGTCAGATGCGTCGATTTTTATTGGTTGTTGATGGCTGGCCAAAATTAGCACTCCAGTGCTCCAGCGAGGCCGCAGCAACCGTCTCCGCCGAACAAGTGAAAAAAATAATTGCGGTCAGTATATAAATGCAACCGTCGAACAGTGTTAGTGGGTTAACATAGTACGAAAGTGTGTGTCCTTCTGGGAGAATGTGACAGGTGCGGTAACTGTGGCCCTGCGCGCAGTACGTTCTTGGCACTTGATACACTCTTGTTATCAGAGGCAAACGACTTCGTTTGAAAATAGCCAAACACAGTCGTGCAATCAGTTTCAGTGTACCGCGTTTACTCGAGGGAAATACACAGTGAAACTGATTAAAAACAGTACGTCGACATGAGCGTGGGACAAAAGGTGCGGGTGCACCTGTCGAAATATTGCATTGAATGACACCAGGTTGTGCTGGCAAAGGGATGGTGGGCAATTTCAAAGAATTACAATGCTCACAAGCGAGAGTGGTTGAGCGTTCAGATTTGATTATTCGGTCGTGCCTAATGTGAGGTCAATGGCGCAGTGGTTAACACGGTTGCCTCATGATTGGAATGTCCGGAGTTCAAATCCCGGCCGTGGCAAGGTTATGCACTACTGACGAGCTCTAATGAGAGCTAAACTCGAGTCTAGTGCTTCTTTTCGTAAGAGGCTGGCTGCAAAGTCTATCTGAATGCGAACGCTGCGATCAAATGTGAGTGATGGTCAACAAGTGATGGTCACAAGTAGAAAGATCCTCCATGCTCCCGCGAAACTGCTGGGCAGTGGCCATTTTAGCCAAATAAAAAGGGGGTGGCGATGGGGGTAAGTGATACCATGTGTAATGGTGCCTTACCATCTATGTTGACATCACTACGTAGGTGTTGGATGTCCGTGGTGGTTTGGGGAAGGTAGCCCAAATGTCCGACTTCATGTGGGAAGTGACAGTCAGGTTTGGCGTGAAAACCAAATGGCGATGGATTGTCAACAGTTTGCACAACAAAGTATAGGCCTTCCGAAAGATGTCGAAAGTAACGGATTGCCAAATAAGTAATCCGTGTGTTCCCTTCATAGATGCCGTACTTTGACTCTGCCGGTTGCAGCTTTTGAGAAATAAAGACCCAGGGTTGCTGTTTGCCATTTACGGATTGTCCCAATAGCGCGCTAACGGCAGCGTTTGGTGCATCTGTTGTCAGAAGCAGGCGGGCGTTTTTATCGTAAATAATGGAGCAGTTTATTGGCCTGATAAGGTCTTCTTCGCCACTGGAAAATTCCCTTTGGTCTCAGGTGGGAGTGCAATGGACTATCGTTTTGAATCAGTTAGGTCAGTCAGAGGTTCTGTAACGTCCGCGCAATGGGGAATGAAACGACGATAATAACTGGCCACGTGGAGGAAGCATCGGAGGTCAGTGATTGTTGCCGGAGTCGGAAAAGTCGAAACAGATCCGGGTTCATCTGTTAGGGGTGTGACACATGTTTACTCGGTGCGATGTTTCAGGAAATCCAATCAACTAACCTTCGAAGCAAAATTACCGATGTCAATTTTAATATCATTGCACAAAGCTGTTGAAAACCGCATGAAGGCGAATTAAGTGTTCCATGTTTGAGCGGTTAGCAATCAAACCAGCTGCGATGTAGACTTATGCGAAAAGTAGTCCGCGCATTAGGTCACCCACCAAGCGCTGAAATGTTCGAGCTGCACAGCGGAGCCTGAAGGATATCCTTGTGAATTCAGAGAAGGCGGAAGATGGAGTGGTCGCCCCCGGATGCCCTCTTCCGCCATCGGGATGTGATCAGAGGCACGCGCTAGGTCTAATTCAAAGAAACAAGTAACGTCAACAAGTTCTGATTAAAAATCATGGATGTGCAGTATAAGGTACCTGCTCCAGATCGCGCAATCAATAAAGGCACGGTAATTGTTGTGAAGCCTTCAAACGCTCGGGGACCTTTCCGACACCAGATGGAATGGGGCCACCCAAGAGCGATCTAGAGGTCGAACTATGCTTAATTGAAACTCGTGTTCGAACCCAGCCTTGGCAATTTTATGTTTATCTGGATGAAAAAGGCCCGAAGGTGAAAAAAAGGAAGACCGCGCCTTGTAATATGATTTACCACATTGTGTCTAATTGTCTTGGTATATGAACACAGCCAAGTTAATGACGGAAAATTGTTCAGCAGTGCTGCGAATGACGGTTTCGGTGGGAAAGCGGGCCGGATGCCGAATAATGCGATGGTCCAGTTGGTGCCGCTCACAGTGCATGCGGTAGGGTTGCCAATTGGCTTTCGCCTCTTGACGTCAGCTGTGGCATCCGCACCTACCGTTGTCCGCACGTCACCTGTCTACCCGTGCACGCGTGTGTCCCTCTCATTTTCAACCCAGCCCTGAACTATCCGATCGTGTTACCCACACGATCGATTGAGTGACTGCTTGCCTTATCTGTATCCCTCATCACCATGATACCATTCACTCGTGTTCGACAGAGCCACGCACTATTGCCGTCACGTATTCTCATGCGACTTCGGGACGACTACTTGTCGGACTCTCAGTTTAACGCTTTTATGAATTGCAACATCAGCAAAGTAGTCAAATGTGCCATAGGGTCGGCACCGATCCATGGAAATGGCAACAGACACCAGGGTCGATATTGCGTAAGCGTACTCCAGAAGTTTTGGTGCGATCTCGATTGGTTGCCTGTAATTTTTATTGGCCGAGTGGAAGATCAACGTTGAGCTCGGATGCAGTGTAGATAAAAGACCGTTATCCTGTTGATCTGTCCCTTGTGTAAAATGGGCGATTCAGTATTTAATATGCAAGCGCATGCAAAAGTAAATTTTGTGCAAGCTCCGGAAGGCATATCCAGGTCACCCGGTATGAACCAGCACTTTGCTACAGAATTACTGGGAAGCTTATACAGAATGCCGTACGATTATTTTGGTTAATTCTCTATCCGTCGAGTATTTACGGTGAAATGTTGGTTCTAACTCCGTGTTGAAACTTTGTTTTCTGTCTAATCCAGGCACATGAACGGCACGGCGGACGATATGGAAAATCAATTATTTTCGGTGCCAGTGACCGTCCAGACGATGATATGTCAACTTTTACCGCCTATTTTTTGGATACGCCAGCACAACCGAATGCCCTATCCCTTTTCTAAGGCAGTCTCATTCTACAGTTTTGTGCCCGTCAGGGCATTCAGAGGTTACACGGATATTCTTGCAAGAGGTTCACGACAGTTAGGCCACGGAGGTTTATTTGTTGGTTTTCATATGCACTAATTATTAGACTAAACATAAATAAGTAGTGGAGAGACGGAAAACTGACCACAATGTTATATGGAAGCCTGGGTGGCTATTTTGCTGTCCCGTGAGTGACCTGGAAGTGCGCAGTTGTGGCTGCCACTGGACGTCCGGGTTATGGTCAGGTGACACCAATGAGACAATCATGCTGGCTGGGTTTAACTTCAACCTGCAGGGCACATTAACAACGACTGATGGTGGCATATTCCAGTGGGTCATCACTCTATGATAGGTGCCAGCCTCATAACTTATATAGATACTGCTCGTGACCGATTCGTACGATTCTGCTCAACGAAGCCGAAGAATGGCTTTGTGAGGCCTGCAGAATAAAAGAAGCAATCGGTGATTATAGTCCTCGATATGGAGATCCTCCCGACTGCTGGCAGCACGACCGTCTGTTAAATCCATTGGTTTCAGAGACAACTCGGCCAAACGACCGCGACATTTACGCTACTGTGTCCGACTGGATGTCATCTTACCAAACATCTTAAGCCACCGATCTCGTGAGTCGCCACAGCCCGGACCCAGGAGAGGAACATCATGTAGTGTAGTCAACACATTCGTGAACGATTCAATTTCTCTACGCTGGCTCATCACCTGTCTAATTCGCGCCCAACGCTAATTGGCCACAGTGTCGGCAAGGATTACACTGTGGCAGACGACTGGCTGGCGTGTTTGATGCGTTACCTAACCACCTCAATTTGTGTAAACGTAAAAATGAAACAAAAGAATTCGGTTTCTCATCAATGTTGAACAAAAAAATCAACTTTTCTAGTCGTTGGTACCTCCCAATACTAGTGACTGAGAGCAGATCTCATCGGTCAGATACCTGAAAGTGATTAATATTCTGTACCGCGAGTCACTAGGGCTTGCTTTCAGGAATAACAAAGCCTTTGCTGTTGTCTTCTTTACGCGACCCTCAAGCTCCAGATAGATACCTCTCTGTCACAACAAGTGCCCCAGATTAACAGACTCCACCCTACCTTAGAGATATGCCCTTCGATTTCGCTCCCTACACCTCCGCCACCGCCGATGCAGCTTTCCATGCACGCAAACCGGTTAACAGCCCCCGCGACCTCATTACATAGTACTGGATGCACGATATCATAGCAACCTTGTAGAAGCACTATGCATTTAGAGGCAGCAAAGCGCATTACGATGCATTTAGCGGAGGGCAGATGGCGTCCAGCGTTGTCTGTGCTGTTCGAAAAATGTCAGGCAGCGACACTCTGTTGTCAGCATAACCAAGTTCAGTCAGTCGACTACCAAGTAGGAGGCTCACGCTGGCAACTTGCGAGTACCGCAGAGGATCTTGCGTTACCTCGTCTATGACAAAATTGAACACAAATGATGAAAGCGGACAGCCTCGGTGCACGCCACTTCCGGTGGTGAAACTGTCAGGCATTGCACCGTAACCGTTAACCTCAGATGAAGTTTGTGAACAAAGCACCCGCAGCGTGCTCACATACATGCTTGGTTAAGCGGTTGGACAAGTGTAGATCTGGCCATCGAACCAAATATACCCCTAAAGTCGAGAAATACCGCGATTGTTGGCCGACGGTACACGTGACTTTACTGTGGAATATGACGAATAGTAAGAAATCGTTCAATGTCTCCTCGAACAAGGCAAAGACATACCTGTTTTTCTCTAACGTTTGCCTCCTCAGCTTCAATAAGCTGACAAAGTGTGATGGACGTCGGTACCATGGTAATGACTGGGGTCAAACTAACTTCCCAGTGGTTTTCGCAAGAGCTTCTGATACCCGTCTTGGATAGAAGAACCATAGTCCTGTGATCCCAGCATGGGAAGATTGATCCAATTGTTTACACAAGTCAAAACAGCTGAGTTACCTTCTTAATCAACGCCTCCCCGCTTTCTCTGAAATGTGTACACGCGAGGTCATCTGGACCGGCAGCCCCACTATGCCTGAGAACCGAAAAAATATCGCGGACATGTGTCTTAGCGGATGGTTTTAAATCTACCGGCCAGAGTGCTGCACCACAAGTTTAAGGTGGCGACCCAGCAAAAGCAGTAAACCAGATGATTTGACCCTCATAGTGTTCTGCCCACCGCTCTAACCTTCCGAACGTACTGCGAATGAGCGTGCCACTCTTTTCGCTTATAGCCTGATTGAGAGATGGTCATCTGGAAACGGTGACAAGGTTGACCTTGAACAGTCTGTCCCCTGGAATTAAATGGGTTTCCACTTCCTTAAGTCTTGCTGCTAACTTGTCTCAGAATAAGCGTTCACGCTGCGCTCTAATTAAATACAGATAACTCATGAGGTTGTTGAATAAGCCGCTTGGACAAATGGTCCATCAAACTTCTAACAACCCCATTGATTTCTCTTCGGAAGTGGCGCCCTACTGGCCAAGAAAAAGGGACATTTTCATTTCGGATGTTTGGATGCTCCCCATTGCTTTCAAAATTTGATATTCGTCCCGGGCATCTGAATGGCCGGTTGAGTGGCTTAAGTCATTGGTTATGGAAAACCTATAAATCTAGCTGTTGTGCACAGCTGGACAGCAAATGGAGCGCGTTTGAAGACCATCTTTTTCGTTATTTGTTTTGGAGAACTAATTTACGAAAGTTGGGTCCAATTATTTTTGCTCAGATTTCTGTGCCGATCTGCGATATCGGTCCGCTCCATTCATGGTAGAGAGACTGCACGCCCTCTTTGTGGTCGTTCTTGCTCTTCTCTCTCAAGTGCTGTTTGCATTTGGCGACGGATACCGTTTTCCCCAGTGGCGTCAGACGGTGCTAACTTCAATCTGCCTTAGCTGTGACAGATGCTGCAGATGCATATGTCTACCCAACGATTTCCCAATTCGGGTCTCGGCTAACACGTACAACATGACGGTGTGCAATTCGTTGACAGTTTGGTGACGGGTAGTTCCGAGTTCCATTACGGCCCAAACGCAATCGCGAAATTTGATTTTTGGTTTGGTCGGCAAGATGACCTGTGTCGTATCAAATTTACCACTCAGGGTGAAAGACAGAAGGTCCGGCTTCCTTTTCGCAAACTTGGCCCTGCGCATCACGAGCAGTACACCAACCTTGTCTCACCCAAGAGCTCACATGGTATCAGCTTCAACGAGACGGGCACTGTTCTGCCGTACACATCCTGTGGCCAATTGTTGCTATTCATCCTGCAGTATCACTGTCACAGACTGACCAACAGGAACTCTGATGGCCTTGTCAATTATGTTGGCACGGTGGACCGTTAATGAAAACGGTTCAGGCTATCTCCTCGAAAGAGGACTAGTTCAAGTACGTTTTCTTTGTCTGCGACACTCGATCCCTGAGTGACGCTGATATCCTTACACTCCTGTTCAACCGGATCCAAAAACACGAGTGACACCACTAAAGGTTATCGATTGCTCAGACTGAAACCTGACTCTGCCTGGGTCCAAAATCCAGCTCAGTACCCAACCCCTGTCAACATAATCGCATGTAAAAGGTTATAGGAGCATCCCTGTCCTCCCAACCGCCAAGTGAACCTCACCCTCGAAAAGTTGCCGCCATCTCCATGCTGGTGCTGAGGTGCATGGCATATCACGCCCTGCTGTCCGTTCAATCAAAGCCTCTGTGTGTGTTGCAAAAAGGTGGGTCGCAAGGACGGCTATTGTCAGTCACTTACACCATGCAGTTATTGCACACTGACCAAGCGACCACATCCACCGCAGTGCAAACCTATCGCTAGGTACAACAGTCCGTTTGTTTATTCCGAATTTGACGTCGCCTCCTGCAAGAGAATCGTGTCCGCACTGATCAGCGGACACCTAGATCGTCCCCATCTCGACAGTGTGTCTACTATCACCATCATCTCCGGTCGGCGGTGGAAACCAACTAGCCCCGCGCCAGTTCAGCGAAAATCCCATTCTGCTAGCAGTGCCCATGGTGAGAAAGTGAAATTGCAGTGTCATATCAGCTTCAATATCAAGACCATGTTCTATAAAAACGTCATTCTTCATTCAGTATCCTACCTGGAAGACCATGAGACTGTTGTTTATCAGGCACACATTTTTTAGCTCACCCGGTGTGAGCGACTGTCCAGGTAGATGTAACATCATCCAGTTTTGTCCAGTAGGCCGTGAAGACACGCAGGCCGTCACGTCGTGTCAACGTCTAGCTGTCATTGCCATGGACACAGCTCGGTCACGAGTCCATCAATCACAGGTGGCGTCAACCTGTTAAGGATTGCCGTGCCCTTCGAACAGCCGGCTGGACTGGGGTCGTACTGTTGTATGCGCTCACTTTGTTTCGACATTTTCTCAGCGATATACATCTTTAAATGCGAGATACTCAACTGTCATCCAAATATGGACTGTAAAAAGAACGCCTACTGGATTGCACTTATGAACAGGTTGCCAAATTTGAGTGATGTAAGACTGTAGAGAGCTGAGACGTTTCCACATTCGTAACCGTGCCTATTGTTTGAAGTAATTAAACCCAGAGACAGGAAAATGAACGGCTGTGATACTCGTACTTAGGGACTTAGAATAGTCCCAAAAATCGTATTCAAATTGAAACCTACCACGCAAGTATTGAGAACAGGACCTGGTACTTGTGGCAGGAAGTAGCTGATGTTCAGGAGATGAGAGGCCGAATTTTTCTATGAATAACAACGTTAAAGGAATCACAATTTGTCTCATTATCACAAGGAAAGCCGCAAACTGCAAGTTAATTGGCGCAACACGGAAAAGCAAACTGGCGGATAACGGGGAACAACACTGAAAACGTTCGTCTAATCTTGATGCGGTGTCGCTAACGCGACATTTAGATTCCCCCGCCGGATCTTCTGATATGTCGGAGTTTGGATAATCGGGGAGTCTAGTAAAGTTTTACAACAATGACGTTTGTTGCAAGCAGACTGGGATAGCGGGCTGTGAGCGCAGCACTACAGAAATCAGAACACGACGGAACAGCCAACCAGTGTCCGAAACCACTTGTCATGACTTTGGACGGTGGAACAAACGAGAGATTACAGGCATGCAGTCAAACCGTATCAACTGCGCCAACATACAAAACAAATAACCGGGTAGTTGGAAAACGTGGCATACTACGATCGACCTTGAGGTGCTTTGGTTTTCTTCGAAACAGCACTAAGGGGCCCTAGTAAGGTGGTTGAAGCGGCTTGCATAAATGGTCGCAACGGACCGGTACATATCAACAGGTGGTCAAATCCTCATGCACTCGCGCTGGCCCATTCTACTCACGAGTTGATGAGGGGCTGAACATGCCTCGTGCATTGAGAAGGTCTGAAAGCAACGATTGGAGGAAAGAAAGCGGTTATAGTAGGAGACCAGAAATTTCCACGAGGTAGATGGAACACACAGCCATAGACCAGTGCTGCCTGGGTGCGCTGAAGGTGAGCGCACAGGGTGCTTCGTATTTCTGGAATTACAAAGGAAGCAACTTCAATCTCTGCTGGATTAGTTGTGTTGCAAAGTGATGCTCCAAGCTGCGTATGAAAGCGGCCCACTAAACCATTTGAAGAAGAATGGTGTGCCGTGGTACGAATACGCTGGCATCCAAGAAGGAACCTTATCGCCTTAAATGTTAGGCATTTGGGATGTAAACTGTGGTCCGTCGTTATGATTGTAGGGTGCTTGTGGTTGGTCATTGAACGTTTCGAGAAATCGTTAACGGCAGCCTCACATGAACAATTCTCCAATAGGTTGGCATCCGCCCCTCTTGAGGAGCGGTCAGCACAGGTTGAAATGTAAGCGCAGCCGCGCGAAGGCATATGGGAGTCCGGATAAAGAGGTTGAGCTTCGTGTATATCTATGCACCCTGGAACGCTGGCACTGAAGACCAGCAAGTGCCAAATTACGAATTTTAGATTTATCCATAGGCTAAAAAATGGGTGTGTTGCTAACTTAATGGTGACGCAAACATCCGAGTGCCATAAGCTCTGAAGCTGATTGAAGACAACACGCCGGTAAGCTAGTGACACTAGGGGTCTCGGAATTCCCGTAGTCATATCGCAGAGGATGGTTCTCCCTGCATAAGGCAGTAGAATGACACAAATTTACGAAAATAGCTTTGTAACGGTGTTTGAAAATCAGGTTCTGGCGCCATGGCCGCAGCCAGGTCGCCAAGGACGACGACAGTGGGTATGACCAAGGTGGTGTGGATGCGTGAAAGCGACTCAGCGGCAGAATTCAGAACATCTGAAACATGTTGGATGTCACATGAAAACTCCGAACCACGCTCCAGGCGACCCACCTCCACTGGAGAGTACGTCTAGTAAAGAGGCCAGTGCGCACACTATTGAAAACCTTTATGGAATCATTAAAAATTCAACGAGATAATAAAACACATTCTACGAAGCGTGTGGTTCAAAAATGGTCCGTTGTTGTTGCATGCTAGTTCCTATCCCGTTTCTACCGTCTAATCGCTCAAATCAACCTACCATTTACTGCACTTTAACATATTAACTTTCTTTGATACCATTGTGACATAATCCATTCAAAAGTAGAATGTCACATGGTAATGACTGCCAAGTCAGTCAATCTCCAGAAATTGCTAGACGCCACCCGATAATTCTTGCGCAAAACGGCATGGTGACAATGAATAAAAGTGTAAAATCTTCAGACAGTTTGGCCAATATCTGCTTCACCTCTGCTATTGCAGAGCAGACCGAAGCCGCTGTTAAAATAGGACCCTGATAGCACACTAAGACAACCGACCTCTTTTGAGTGCTCACGTAAGACATTCAACAATTCCACCAGTAAGGCTATTCTAACCTCAGAGTTTCTAACTCCAAAAACGGGAATAACGCGGAGAACTTACATTACAAAATTGGAGCTCAGTTGCCGCCGACCAGTTTTTATTCAGTAACACTAATTTGTGATCGCGAGTTCCAAATGGTCGGCCGTTTGCAATTCGGGGTTTGAAAGCGTAATATGTAGAAGGTTTCGGACGGTGAGTTTCCGTTCCAACAACCAGTGTACGGTCACATTGCATGATTCCGCTGAAGTGGTATATTGTGCTATTTCCAATAGTAACTGAGATATTCCACTTTTAGTTGGTTTCTGAGAACTTGTATAACTGGCCGGAATGTGTACGAGTTCAGTTGAAATTTCGATGACCACCCAGTCAACATAGACTAGTAAGTGTTTCATTGCAATCTTGGCGGAAAGTTTGAGCTCATCACACGAAAGGATCAGCATCAAGTTGTGTTCATTTTCCATCGTTAATGTATTCGCAGATCAAGTTGGAAAACTAACGGAACTACAGTCTGAAATAGCGAAACTTCACAGTAAGGGCAAGAAACTGACCGACGTTTTACACAAGTTAGTCCGATATTGAGCAGTTCAAATGCCTCAAGCAACCTCCACCATCGGACTACCCCGTGGTCATAAAGACCTGGCAGCCTCTGGGACAGCCGCTTACACAGCAGCTACGGAATTGCACGAGCGGTTACGCTGTGCGAACAAAGTGGTGGTGCTCAACGTACATGATAGAATACCTCTTATGTCTGTGAGAAGGATTTTACTCAAAGCAAGTAAGATGGAGGTACAAGAGTGCCACTACACAAGACTTCGCAAAAAAAGTACAGCAGAAGCACTGTCCACTGATGTTACATTTTACAAGTGGACTTTGAGCGCACAAATTCGTCAGAAAAGAGAAAATCAAGCGCGACACAAATTTTAAGTCGATAAAAGTGTTTGTTGGGAAGACGCTACCCCAAATGGAAGCATTACTAGTAAATATTTCTCGAGGAGAGAGGAACTTACGTAACACAATCAGTAATCGCATTGATTTTAATGTAGATCTCGACTGCTCCGCAAGATCTGTGAAGCCGCATGCTGCGACTGGGAACGCCGTTGCTTCGCCGGTGCAGGCGGACACAGGGAAACAAACCACGTCTAACTTTCATTACGTGAAGCGCGTTCAAGTTTCCGCTGGGAAACTCACGTTTATTGCTAAAAACACACCCCTTGATTCTCAACGTCTCCCTCCGTCAACCGAGGCCTTGACTGGAAAAATTCCTGGACTAATTCATCTACAGTTTACCAGAGCACTGAGAGAAGCAGCTCAAATCCCCCTGATAATGACGCGGTTACACGAAGAGGACCATCTACTTCTTACCAGGGGCATATCTCTCCGTTATCTGGAGTGAATGCGAATAGCAACGGCAAGTCCAGAGACCAACAGTAAGACCTGTACGGTGCTTAATAGAGAATAATATTTCGGATTTGCAATATAAGGGCAAACCGAGAGTACATCACAAGCGCCATGAATATGGTTCTAAGAACCACTTTATAGGAAACAACGCTTCGCGGGTAAAGCTGAACCGTTTGCACCCCACTGCTTTCAAGTCAATCTACTAATACAATAGGGGTCACGCTTACCATCCATTATCGAATAGGTCCGCAGTAACTCAGCCTATCACCCAAACTAGGGGTGTTACAAAGAACTCATTCCCTAATATGTATACCCCAGCAAGTGTGTCGTCACCTGATTATGTTACCAACCCTAATGTCCACCGAGACAGTCTTTTTTAGTGCACCCCTCGATATCACATCTACGGCCATCTGGCCTTATTCCATAAGTTCCACTCAGTCCTCCTGCCGTAATAACACTCTTCCAGCACTTTCTACCTTGAAATCAGACCTTTGCGACAGCCACTCAAATAGAAGCTGAAGTTTGGTACATTCCTCAGATCAGGTTCTTCCATATGATATTTTGCAACCGACTCACCCATCTGTCATGTATTTCCTTAACAGGTTAAATGCTATGCCTAACAAAATGAATTCCATTGTCTCATTACTCGAGAACGCAAGATCATCGGTTAGTAAGTTGCACATTTTCGAATCCGTTGACTTTTTATCTACTCCTCATGTGCGCTTGACTGAGAAGTGTTGCTCTCTTGACAATCCAGACAGTCAGATAAGCATCACAGGATATCACTTGTTTCGTAGAGATCGTCTCAACGGACGAGGTGGTAGATGCACTACTTACCTTAAAGAGAGATTTTCGCACTAGCACCTGATGAGTCTAGTCTTCATAAAATCGAAGACTCCTTGTGGTTGGTGGTCTCTGTTGGTTTTCGCGAGCTGCCCGTGGAATGCATCTACAGACCGTCTAATGCTGCTAGCAATGAGTTGATTGACCTTGTGAAGATAATGAATCATGTGTCCAATATGCTTTGCGAACACAAGATAACGGATGTCGACTTCCACATACCTAATATCCCCTTGGCCTCACTCTCTGCTCCAGAAAAACAGACCAAATTTCTTTCAAGCACACAACTGAATGGTTGAAACCAACGTGTCCTAACGTCCACCAAACAGAGGCATACATTGTATATCATATTCCCCATAAGTGTTTCTTTTGTAAGGATATCCGTTCCACAGCAATTTCCAGAAATCGACCACAATGTCGCCAAATTTCCGTTTGATTTCAATATGGCTACCAAACCGACTATTTTGTTCTACTCTCTGATCGAATTCATTGACTTCTTCTTCTTCTCCGTACTAAGATCCTTGAATCGGAGTACCTTCTTCCCGCATTAGCCCTAAGCATAGCGGCGGAGTATCTATCGGACATTTAACTTTTTGTGTCAAAGTTTTGGCCCCCATGAAATCAAAGCGCTTCGGCAGGGGAAAATCCCCTCTGCAAAAGAGATCGACAAACTTAAAATGCTTACGTCGAGGTACGGGGGAACACAAGGTTTTTCCCTGGCGACTCCAATGAGCAAAATGTATGAACTTGTGGAGCGTCAGACGCAACTCCGCCATAAAAACGAAGAGAAGCATGCGCTCGGTAATGAGCAGACATGCAGGAGACTAGTGCAACTGATGAAACGAAGAAATTCTCTGACGGAACCTGCTATAAAAGTTATCCCTCCCAAAGATAAAACTGGTGTTAATGACCTTATGGCAATAATTAAAAGCTACAACCCACATTTTGCTGCTTCGATTAGCGTAGAAAGCACCTCATTACCTGCCAATAATCCGTCCAAATCAGCTAAAGTTTTGAGTAATTTTTTGATTGATGATCGAAGTATTCGTCCACACTTGGCTACCACTAAGCCATCGATACATATTGGACCAGATGATACCCCACCAATGACAGTCACCCAAGGTGTGGATATTCCCAATTTGTTCTCAAGTTGTTCAACCTATCACTTTTATGCAGCACCTTCCCTCCCCAATGGAAAAAAGCAATCAGTATGCTTTGCCACAGGAGTGGTCCGAGGCCGGACTTTGGTAACCATTGTCCCATCAACCACATGTCCACCTTCTCGAGAATTTTTGAACGAATAATAAAAGTGCTCATGGTCGAGCTATTAAACACACAAAACCTTATAAAGTTTTCACAGCACAGTTTCCTTAATAGGCGCTCTCATATGGCATGTCAGCCGGAATTCATAAAACCATTTATCGATGTCAGTCGGCGCGAGAAATGTGGTAACTGTCATAATCTTAGATATGCAAAAGGCTTCTGATCGTGTGCCTCCTAAGCGCCTCTTGATAAAAAATAGCATCTTTTGACATACAAGATCCCTTGTATAGCTGGCTGTCGTCATACCTTGAAGGTCGCACCCAAACAGTCAAAATAGGGGAGCATTACTCAACACCAAAACCAGTGACTAGTGGGGTGGTCCAAGGAAGCGTTCTGGGTCCGTTGCTCTTCTTAATGTACATAAATGACTTATGCGACGTTACTACACATGGCAAGCCCTTTCTGGTTGCTGACGATAACAGAATCGTTCACACATTCCGCCAGCATATTAACATCGATTTCTGTCCACGGAATATAAGACAGGAACTGGCGTCCTTGCAGTTGTAGTGCAAAACATGACTAAAGTCGTCCTAAGCAGGCAAGTCGAACATCATCAATAATGGTTGTAAATTATCCCGTCGTTCCGTCCCACTAGAGGGTTATAATATTGATGAGGCCACTTTGGTCAGAGGCCTGAGAATACGGTAGTCAAACTTCTTTAATTTCTCCGAAAATGTATGGTTTCACGTACCAAAAACTTAAAAACAATGGGATTTATCAAGAAGACGTTTGGTCTGCTGGCTGCTAAGCTGAAGCTTTACAAATTTCGTGTTCAGCCCCAACTCGATTATTGCACACTCATTTACTGCAATCTGCGCGAGTCTGACAGGCTTGTGTTAGAAAACCTTGAACAGTGATTCACGAAATGCTTATTAGGGTACTCTCCTTCCCTCACCTACAGACAACGCCTTCACAAACTTGGTAATGACCCACTGCGGTTACGTAGACTAAAGCTGAACCTGACAATTTCTTATAAACTCATTAGTCCGGACGCCAATACCACAGCCTTTACCGTCCATTTACAACCCAGTCCTAAATATAGTCCAATAAATAAGGGATTCAACTTGCCGCCTCTGCCATCTCGGAAAATTACACGTGCAAACTTCTTCATTGTGAGGTATTCCTATATTTGGAGTGAACTTCCGAATGAAGTAAGAGTCAGTTACAACATTCAGCGTTTTAAAAAGAGCATGGAGAGCTATCTCACGTCCCAAACTCTGTGTATCCCTTGATGACCTTTTTGAGCGTGGTTCGGGAAACATTCAACCGTCAGCTGCGTATAGCGTAGATAACCATCTCTGCTGTCTAAATTCCCTCGAAAACAGCCTGCTTTAGTGGTTCGTTGCATTATTTAGTCACACGACCATTTAGCGTTTAGCCTACTGCATGCCCAATTAACCGTTTAAAACTCAACAATATTTCATCAGTGTGCGTATTTTCATGTAAACGCATTGTCCAGATTGTTAGGAAATGTGGGATCGACACTTATTAATAAATCCAGCAAAATGACCTTATGTGAGTTCTACTTAGAACATGTACGTTTTATGGGGCCTCCCAAATTGTCGACTCATTATTCGGTTTGCCTGAATGAATGCTGGGTGCACGGCAAAATGCCGAAACAAACACTTGACAGGGTCATATATTTCAGTAACAGTAGCAAAAATAATTATATCGCAAGAATTCTTTGTCGAAAAATTCCGCAGACATGGTTCATCATAGTGAATGTAATCACTTCATATTTCCTCATTTTAATTAAGAAACTGCGTTCTTTTTCTTGATCTCACAGATATATATTGTGCGAGGATTCTTTCTGCGCCAGATGGAGCACGGAACTTCTTTCCGGCCGAACAATTCGCGAGAATTTCAAATTTTTGACGGTTTCCAGCAATCGACGGAATTCCGCGCCGGATTCTGCTCAATCGTTTGCTGGATTTTGCAATTTTCTGTTTCTCCTCGCCGAAGCCGTCTTATTTTTAACATTTTTGGGCGCCAGTTATATCTCGTGATGGCGAGACGTTCCAAAGATGCATTTGGTCGTTCTCCTCAAGGTGATCTACAACTATTCGAAACGACGACATTCAAACACAACTCTGCAAAAGGTAAATTAACGTAACATCACATTTTTTCGACTAAATCTGGGAAGCCAGCAAACCATCTACTTTCTTTTGCTTGCGTCAAGGTTTCATAAACTACAATCGTTTTCATTTTGACTACGCCCTTTTTGGTTGCAAGTTTCACGTTTGTGTTACTGTTTAATTATTCGCTTCGTACAGCTTGCAAATACCTGCAGTGGTCACGCATACCCCGGCTTGCCTCTCCCATATGCGTTGAGAAATACACATTATTGTTATTATTTCTGATGGCCATCAGTGAGGTATGAGGCTGGCGAAAACACGGACCAACAATTAGCATAACCATAGATATACATGGTACGAAGATTGAACTGTTGAATTTGAAATGGTACAAGTGAGAATAAGCGTTATCCGAAAAATAATGCGCGTACTACTGAGTCAGTACCCGTTGTGTATGTAATCAGTGAGCCGAGTACAAACGGCAGGTCACACTCAACTATAGTCAAGGGACAATGAACTTGACAGTACGCAGATTGTCCATGATAGGATGAGGCAGATTACCTACATTTACAACGTCCTGTACGGACCCTACGCAGAAACAAACACGTGATAACAACAGGTGCAATCGTTTTAAGTAGTGACATTTTACCGACCTGTTTCTACCTGAAATACTGAGAAGAAACAAGACGGAACAGATAATTCGAATAGATAACACACAAAAGTAGTGGCTTAGATTTCAGTGGAATTTACCGTTGCGCTTAGTGTAAAATACGGTGCAAACGTAAGGTGGTCGGGAACTACAGAATCGCCTGTCTCTAAAACCACTAAAAATCGAGCGTTTCTGCAGAGTGGAAAGTGAGTATTCTACCATGAAACTTCCGATGGAGGCATTTTCTCGACAGAGAATTGACTGCGAAGGTCAACACGATTTTGTGGAATAAATGTCAGACGTTTTTGTTAACAGAGGCGCAAAAACCACAGATTTCCAGAAATATCCGATTTTCCCCATTGCAAACCAGCTACTACATTTATTAAAGTGCAGTTAAATATTATACAAGAAATTGGGAAAGTCTCCTTCGGCGCTCAAATGGCCGTTTCTAACCCGTTTCGACTTCGAAACGATATGACTGTCTGACATTCCAATGCGTGGGTGACACCTAAATAAATGACGAATATTTCTTCTGCGAGCCCGCCACACCCGGATTCGGCAGGTAACAATCTTCTGAAGAATAAAAACTTAAAAGTGGCCGTTTGTCGTTGACATTCTGATGTATCACGGCACCTACGGCTACATCAGTAGCATTGATTTATTGGACTGGAACCTGACACTCTGAGTGAGTTAGAAGAGTCACATTTGTAATAGCCTTTACTCACCCGACAAAGCCGTACGCGCTGCGTCTGAAAGTTAGATTCACGCGTGCCGCCTTGGAGTAGATCGGTGAGTGGTTGCAGGAAATGCGCGGAAAGGGGTTGAACCGAGGCTGGCGGGACGTCGGATCTGCTTGGTAGATGTTGGCTGGGGGAAATCGCTGAGGGCACATACATTCGCTGGCAAAACCCGAATACTAGAATCAAAAGTCATGTGGGTTGAAAATTTATACTGGCCTTCTCAACTTAGCTGAGTTGATAGTTTCTCCATTTTTTCCTAACCTGGCGGAGAGGAAACGGATGTGCTAAAGATGTTCTCCGGACGGAATAGCCAATAGTATGTCCTCTAAATAGGATTAGACGAAATACAGGCGTCGGCGTACCTCGTGGACGAAACGCTGGAAGTTTTGTGAGGCGTAGCTAAGGCATTTGAAAAATCCTGGTGGGCCAAGATACATGATACTAATTGTTTCAAGGATCTCCGTCCCCGTAATGATGAGTACAAACCAGATATCTCTCACGGAATACGGTCTTGCCAGAGGCGCGCTGTCGCTTCTTACATGTGAGGGATAGGGCACCCATCGAGGGCCATGTCTTCATTGAGCCCGCAATACTCGCCACGATAGCGCCTGTCACCGGACTTCTTCGGGAATACGAGGATTGTAGAGGCCCATGGACTTTTAGAAGGACGAGTTATTCTTAGTACGAACAAGTCGAACACAGCCCTGAGTACTTCAAGTTTGTCCGGAACAAGTCGTCTTGACCTACACGGCACTAGTGTGCCTTTGGTCCTAGTGTAATGGAGGCGACAGAAATGGGCTCCTTTGCGAACTGAATGAGCTGTTGGAACTCTGAAACTAAAGATGCGTAAAGTTTTAGGTTGGTGGCCGGTGGCCCTTGCGTGTGCCTGAGTGCAGTTGATGTTAATCTTATTGCGGGAATCGACCTGCCTCCATCTTCGCACTTCGATTACGAAGTCGAAGTGCTGAAGGAAATCCAATCTTAAAATACCAGAAGGTAAGGCTAAAACCGCAGAATCTCGTGGAACTGCTCACCGTAGACCGAGGCCACGTATGAGTAGGCTTCGACCAGAGGTGTGAATAGACAGGCCGTTAGCGGCAAGAAGTATGTGTGAACAAGGCGTGGCCTAGCCTGATCTTGAAAAAACCACGCTGGTTTCTGCTCCAGTATCGACCATGAACTTCGTCCCGGAACCCAAACACAGTGAGTAAAATCATAATTACTACGGTGGATGCCAGCCACACTGATCGAGGCGCTGTTTGAACAACTTATAAAGGGCTATAAAACGCCTCGATCAATTGCCAAACATGCAGTGATACCAGCAAAAATCGTCCGAGGACTTTCAGGTGGAGACTTGCTCCGGCGTCGACGAGAGGAGGAACACGTCCCAAGGTGGGCAAAGTCTCGCCGAGAGGCTGCAATCTTCGGCCCAACGGTGTGCTAGTCATATGGCAGCGGCAAACCGGACGGTTTCTGTGGAGTTGAAGAGTTCAGGCTCTCAGTAGTCACTGCTGTGCGGTTCGTCATCGCAGTGAGGAAGACGAGGAAACCGGCCGGACAAGAGTGTTCCTAAAAGCAAATCTAGTGAGCGGTAGAAACAAACGGTACCAGCTATGGAAGCTCGATGGGGGTATCTGTTTTTACTAAGTAGTTGTGAAGTTGAGACGGAGATGGATATCAATCACGTCGACAAGCCTTATGAAAAACCCTTACCCGATTTTATCCGTTTCCGAAGATGTCGAAGACCATGGAGTACTTAAACACAAGCTGACTAAGAGGTTGCGAAAGGACCATGAATACTACTTGGTTTAACAGTCGAAACGGATGAAACGGACCTAAAACAGCAAATGGAATTTCGGATAAGACAAATGGAAACAGTTGATCATCCATAGGACATCATGGATATTGCTACACCGTGTTGTGGTTGACGTGCAATAAAACACTGTCTGGCCAGCGTTCAACGTTATTAATACTTGGAGATAAATATAAAGTACCCACAGTATGACAGTCTGATCAATAGGATACAGGCATGGGAGCAGTTGAGATTGCCAATGGCCGTGGATAGGTAGCTAGAGAGTGCCGTCGCGCGGCCAAGTGTGGAGACACGGTGTTTTCGGTCTTCCAACAGACCTTTCGCTATAGTACTTTTGCTTTCACTCGAAGTAATCCGAATTCAGATTTCATTTATTGTGGCTGTACTCAACACTGATGATTAGATGAAACCTGGTTTTCGTGCTTTTCGTTCACATTTCTGTTTAGTATATGAGGTTGACCGAAATATATCACTAGACTTTTTAACAGTTCCGAGGTTTGGTTCAGGTTTTCTCGCTGTCATTTGGGGCTCGTTTTCCATATTAACCGGGCAAACTCAATTTGAGTGACTTAACAATGCGCTGATTGAACTTGGAGCCAGTTTTCTCAATGGTTGGTGAGGAAGCAAACGGTAGAACAGCGTTTTTCCTTTCGTAGCCGCAAAAAAATTCGTGGAGAGAATGATATTGAGGCGTACTTTTCTCATTAGCCAACTGGTAACTCTAGATGGCCGTGGAGAGGCTATGCACTGATGACGAGCTCTAATGAGAGCGAAACTCGAGTCTAGTGCTTCTTTTCAAAAGAGGCTAGCTGGAGAGTCTATCTGGATGCGAAGGCTGCGATCAAATGAGTGATGGTCAACTAGAAAATTCTAGTTGGGTGTGGAGAACTGCACATATAGGTATATTTTTATATATATTTATGTATATGCACATATATGAAGGCATACGCATACATACATACATGTATACAAGTATATGTATAGCGACAAATAAATATAAGTAAACATTGTGCTATGTGCGTACGTAGGCGAACGGCCATAAATATATATAAATATAAATATGTATATATATACATATTTTCATACCTACATAAACATATGTACATAAATATATATATATATAAATGTATGTACTTATATGTGGAGGTATATGTTCACACATATGCATGTATACGTATAATTATATAAATAATGTATATATATATACATGTATGCAGACATGAATATGCACAAATATACATATATGTACATGTATGTGTGCATATAGTCATGTAAACAAGACTGGAATGTGATTCACATTCCAGTCTTGTTGCATTGAAAAAGCTCGAATACTATATGATCAACTGGCCACAATATGTCCGATTCTTATGGCTCTCAGTGCTGCATCCCGGCTGTTCGTGGCTATCTACTGGATGCGGATTGTCGTTGGAGGACCATTTCGGCCTCGATGGATGATCAAACTGAGAAGGAGCGAGGTATGAAGCCTCTGACAAATGATCGTTTCGTTATTCCCAAATCGCGCTATGATTCCATATCTTCCTATCTCTCTCCTATGGGCGAAGCCTACAACGACATCGAGCTTGTGTATGACCCAGGGTCCTACCAGAATCCAGTCGATGAAGGCAAGTGATTACACCGGTTTTTCCTTGCCCAGTTAAATTTGTAGATTATTTTATGCGTTACTGAAACAGTCGCCTAAGAAAGTGCCTATTAACAAATATACTGTCTGTGAATGCTACGAGATAGCGAGCTTCCAAAAAAGACTTCACTACAGTCCCACTACCTGAGTAAATGTGACCCGCAAATTCAGTTACTTCAACTTACCTAACTCAAAAGTGAATTGGCACATAGATGTTGTGTGAACACTCAACACAGAAGTAACCAGATAATAGAAGTGCTTAACTTTATTCAACGCGATCTAGATACATTCAAGTCTGTCACACGTCCCACTGTTTGAACGTGACAGCAGTGTTACATGCCCCAATTTTAGTCTGTCCTCACCCTATAGCATTATCACGTGGAAACGCCTTTACTGGTTCCACTTATTTACATCTCACTCTGGATTGTACCTACTATTCATCAATCGTCCCAATAGGAATCCTGTCCCAAGTGATCTCTATCATGTCCTGCTTCCACTTCTACTAAGGTTTTGCTAGTTGAACCTTCCTTTGTTACCCCTGACTTTAGCTAATGTCTTGAAAGTTTACAGACGCAAGAGTATCTTAGGGGGGGTTCTATTGGATTGGAGATATGGTTATGTTCGGTTGTTCTTAAGATTGTGTGCGCAGTACGAGACAACCGCCGCGTCATTGTGGCCCTCAGCTGTGTGTACTGGCCGAATTGTACACTGCAGTGTTTCTCGACCTAGTTCCAGAACAGGGCAGATGACCTTTCCGGTTCATTAACAAAGTGATAGCTGTTTACGCACCTGTGACCGCCTTATGAACTACAGACGATCTTGCCTACAATCTCATCGCTGCCAGCTGTCCTTGTTGCATGTTTTGCTACGGTGACCTTTTTGATCTGGATGTCTCTTATTCAGTGGCGTTCACGATGTGGCGCTGACTTTGAACTGTCAATGGTGGTTAAAGACTGCTTTAAACAGCTCCGGTGCTTTTGTCTTTGGTACGCCCAATGTTGACTGTGTGTAGTGGATTGTATCCCCACACTGATATGCTGGCAGTGCTTACTCAGTTATCGTCTTCGATGATCGGCCACATTGACATCGATTGACATTGTTGACCTGGCTAAGTTATGAAGTTCACCCATCCTAGGTGTAATTCGGCTTCCCGTTTGTCACTCAAAAACCATATACACTTGATTGCCATTTCTTCGCAAAACCTATTCATTTAACGGAGGCAGTTAATATATTCAGTCTGAAACACGAAAGTTCGGTTGTTTTTCGGACAAATTTGAGGAGTTTGATTAAGAAATGTGAAGACGTCGGCAAATGTATATGACGAAAAGTCCATTCGCACGCCAGGCACTACGAATTGGGGTGATAACATTGTGGAATTAACGATGCGAAACCCTGTTAAAAGCGCAGGACGCTTAGAAAGATAATGTCACAAACCATTATTCGATTCACTAGCCTGCTTGACGTGCTGCTCGGGGTTGCTTTTTGGGAGATTTGAAACCTCGTGCACCAATCAGACAGTATTGCAGCTAGATGGTTAGATGCCTTGACACAGTCTTACCTATCGCGAACCCGATGTAGTAGTGATCAACACGAGTGTCTCATATTCCGGCCCGGAAAACAGGACTACCCTATTGGCTTCATAATAGGCAGTTTGTGATGTGGACACTGNATGGTGGTTAAAGACTGCTTTAAACAGCTCCGGTGCTTTTGTCTTTGGTACGCCCAATGTTGACTGTGTGTAGTGGATTGTATCCCCACACTGATATGCTGGCAGTGCTTACTCAGTTATCGTCTTCGATGATCGGCCACATTGACATCGATTGACATTGTTGACCTGGCTAAGTTATGAAGTTCACCCATCCTAGGTGTAATTCGGCTTCCCGTTTGTCACTCAAAAACCATATACACTTGATTGCCATTTCTTCGCAAAACCTATTCATTTAACGGAGGCAGTTAATATATTCAGTCTGAAACACGAAAGTTCGGTTGTTTTTCGGACAAATTTGAGGAGTTTGATTAAGAAATGTGAAGACGTCGGCAAATGTATATGACGAAAAGTCCATTCGCACGCCAGGCACTACGAATTGGGGTGATAACATTGTGGAATTAACGATGCGAAACCCTGTTAAAAGCGCAGGACGCTTAGAAAGATAATGTCACAAACCATTATTCGATTCACTAGCCTGCTTGACGTGCTGCTCGGGGTTGCTTTTTGGGAGATTTGAAACCTCGTGCACCAATCAGACAGTATTGCAGCTAGATGGTTAGATGCCTCGACACAGTCTTACCTATCGCGAACCCGATGTAGTAGTGATCAACACGAGTGTCTCATATTCCGGCCCGGAAAACAGGACTACCCTATTGGCTTCATAATAGGCAGTTTGTGATGTGGACACTGATATCCCTGTTCTCATCATAATCAATAGTTCCCAAACTGTCTGATGTGCTCTCCTCTTACACCATGCGTCCATTAACCTGATTGTTGATAGTTTGGTCACCCCTTAATTGGACAGCTTCCAAACTATTTCTGTTCTGCAGAATTGGCAGACGTCGCCCCATTACACTAGCAACTCTATTGATGAGGTTTGTTCCATCATTTTGATGTGTATTCACCTGGCCTGTTTTAGTATAAATACTCACACACAATGTGGGAGTTGGGTCTGTCGCGTTTTGGGTTTCAGACTCACATCATCAAATGAAATAGTGAACCTTGGATTACCGTTAGGTCTCATAACATTTGATTAACAAATGCGTATAGACTGCCACTGCCACTTACTCATTCGGTGTTAACCCCCCCCTTAGCTGTTATTAATCTTGGTCAGAGGAGACGGTGGTTTGACCACGTTGCATGCAATCCAAAGGAGTTCCACGTCAGCAGCCACCCTTTTATGTGTGTGTGAGTGTGTTCTGCTACCTTGTGTATTTCTGTTACCTTGGCGTGGTGGTCAAGCTTGCGTGCTGTTTTGATCCTGAGGGCTGTGCTGTCCAGGCCTTCAGTCCTTGCGGGTTCAACCTTGTCAGATTGACCGAAGGAGAGCAGCCAGACAAAAAGCAGATGCATGTGTTTGCTGTGCGTGGTGACTGCGTCTTGGGCGAGATGCTTGTTTTTTGCCTGGACTGCTTGTCCGATTGCTAGGATCGTGTGTACAGTTTTACTGTTCCTGTGAGTGAGTGCTTGACTTGTTTTGATATGGCTGCCGATCCCCTCCTTGGTGGTTGATTCTGTTGCGTCTGCGTGTGCGTGACTGCTGCTGCCTTGTGATACAGACTTTTTAGCCGAAGGCTTTGGTTGAGGGCCCTAATCGCTCTCCTACACAGGTCTGGGCGTCCTGGCAGTATCCAAAGCTCATACAAACTATGATCATACAAAATAAACCAAATACGATACCGCATCGGCCGTCGCGCAGAATAAACCGGGTCGCCCTATCTGCTGCACATGGCAGGGTGGATAGGCGAAAATATGCTACTGCCAAACGCTCACCCTCATACTTCCCCCAACCACGAGTTCCCGAGCAGATAATGCTCAATTTTGTTTCAGTGCTCAGAAGACCAACTGGAGACAGGCCCGGGGACGCAAGACGCTCACGATTGGGACGTGGAACGTGCGCACACTGCTGGATTGATGCAGCGCCACAGAACGACCGGAACGACGCATCACTCTGATCGCGATGGAACTGCGCCGATATGGAATCGACGTAGCAGCCTTGAGTGAGACAAGGCTTGCAGACCGAGGTAAGTTGCGGGAAGCAAGTGGTGGGTACACCATTTACTGGATAGGTTACCCGGCAGACAGTGTTCAAGAGCATGGTGTCTGTGTTGAGGTCACTGATTGCATCAATGCTTTGATGCTGGGCGAACCGCACGGCATCAGCCCTTGAATGTTGTCGATACGCCTGCAACTCGGTCGATGTAAGTGTGCTACATTTGTTAGTGTTTATGGTCTAACTATGTTTCACGGTGATGATACAAAGGACCACTTCTATGATCAGCTGCCCGCCACAATCCGGTCGGCGCCGGTGACTGACCGACCGTTTGTTCTGGGCGACTTGAACGCTAGAGTTGGGCGCGACTCGGTAGCTTGGCCGGGAGTCCTCAGACCCTACGGCATTGGTTCAGTCAATGCGAACGGTGATCGCCTGCTGCACTTGTGTGCTACTCACGAGCTGGCTATCACGAACACCCGATTCCAGCTGGCTGCGAGTGACATCACGACGTGGACTCATCTACGAAGCGGCCACCACCACCTACTTGACTACGTGATTGTGCGGCAGCGCGAGATTTGTGAAGTGCGCATCACGCGAGTGATGCGCGGCGCTGGATGTAGCACAGATCATAGACTGGTCAGGACCAAACTGTTAATCCATGTACGCAGATCCGTTTATTGTAGATCTTTTGGACAACGGCGGAAGCTGGATATCAGAAGGTTGGAGAACTCCGAGACGAAGACTGCCTTTCAACGTGCAGTCGTCGCTCGCCTGCACAGTGCTCCTGTACCCACTACCCCCGAGGGTATGTGGCAACATCTGAAGAAGCAGATTATGGCAGCAGCCACCGCGACGATCGGTGTGGAGCGCAAGAAACGCCCGGATTGGTTCGATGACAACAACGTGGCTACCTCCAACTTGGTACGAGAGAAGAATGCCGCGTTCGCCACATGCACAATGGACCCGGGCAATGGAGCGAAGAAGACTAGGTTCCGGAATATCCGCCGTCAACTGGCTGAGCGTGTTCGCGGAATTAAGGACAACTGGTGGAGGAAACAGGGCGAGCGCATGCAGGGCTTCGCAGATCGTCG
>QNGE01000251.1:333474-349229 GCA_008508345.1 Paragonimus westermani
GTTTCCTTTCCTTATTAGCCAATCAAGTGGCTAACCAGCATTGGCCGGCTGGACACAAAGGCCCCACTAGCAAGCCTCCCGGTCTTATTCCTTCGAGTTTACACTGGATAGGTGGTGTGTCAGTGGAACTGTAATTGGTGCAGCGCAGGCCAATTGCAGTGATGGCTAAGCGCAGGCGTCCCTTGGCTTCGGTCACCGTGACAGGCTAATCCGAATCGGATGCCGCCGACCGTATATGTAAACATGTTTACATGAGCACGCACATAGCTGTATGTTTGTATATATATGTATACATGTACATATATACTTTTGTATGTACACATATAGGTGTACACATATGTAAACGCATATATATATGTGTGTATTTTTGGAGGGTTTGGTTCAACCTGCACAGCGTAGCCATTTAAAGACCCCACTTCCGTACGGGTAGCCTGGAGACAGTTCTACCCCTCTGTGTCTTTAAGCACCTGCATCTGTCTGCGAAGTGATAATTAAAAAGCTTCTGCAAATTTGCCGTTGGATTCTGCGTATTTGTATCATATAAATATATATAGCTGTAGCCATAGCTATACTAAGCAGACAGGATTACAAAGGCAACATTGACAATCTTCTAAACGCCTGCACAAAGTGTGAATATGTCACAGGGGGACCTGCGAAAAGTATGAGGGCTTGAATCACTAAAACTGTGACGGTTCTCAAGAAAACCAAATAGCTCACGGAGAAACAGGCCAAACACCCTAGACCATCTGAGGGATGAGTGTTACGATTATACGGGCTACCATAGGTCCACAAGGATCTAATACCAGTGAGACCAATCGTTGCATCCAGAACGGACCAAAACTACCGTTCGGCGACGTTCCTCTTCCGCATTCGCCGGCTATGTTTACCTCGCGACTGTCACGACGCAAACAGCTCAGCAAATTTCCTAGAACATATTAAGGGCCTGGAATTGGAAAAAGACAATGCACTGGTTTCCTTCGATGTCGCATTGCTTTTCACTAAAATACCGGAAAAACTTGCGACAGAAAGTCTACAGCATCTTCCGCAGTTGGACGAATCTCTGTCTAAAGAAACTGATTCGATTAGTAAAGCTCTGCATGGAGACTTACCTACAATCTGACGGCCGAGTCTACTTGCAGAAGGGAGGCACATCAATGGGCTCACCTATATCTGGTTCACTTGCAGACGCCGTAGTAAAACTTTTCAAATCTGAGGCCTTCCAGACATTCAAGTCTAACGTGTGGCCTCGATATGTGGGTGAAACATTGACCAGTTCCACAGCTGTTGAATCAACCTAATGGATGGGACAACCTATGCACGCGAACCAGAAGAGAACTCATGTCTAACGTTTATGGATGTATTGGTCATAAGGCTACTCGGTAGCAAGCTCAAAACCACTGTCTATCGTAAACCGACAACAACGGATGTCATGCTCAGGTCTGATAGCAAATTTACTGCAAAGGTACACTAAAGCTATTTCTGTTTTAGAAATTTTTAAAGGTATAAAAATGATGCCGTACAAAAAAATGCACTGAGTTTGCTGTTTTTCAATGCACGTTCGCTAATTAATAAGATGTATATCTTCAGATCCTTTATCTTCCTATATAGTCCTTATATTATTCTATTCACCGAAGCTTGGTGCGCCCCTGAGACTCCTGACACACAGCTAAACCTTATAAATAATCGTGTGATCCGCAGAACTCGTGATGTAGGACGAGGTGGAGGATGATTAATCTACCTAAGGGAGCAATATTCTGCAACCATACTCGATGAGCCATGTTTTGGTATGATAGATGACTCCTTGTGACCGTGAGTGTCCACCGGACCCTGTGAATTTCTCTCAGGATATGTCTACAGACCACCTAACGCCACTCAGGATGACTTGACGAACCTTATTAACGGAGTGAACTATGTATCAACCTTACCTTCGCTGTACAAAATAATTGGCGGAGACTTCAACATGCCCAATATCTCCTGGATCACTTTCACTGCCCCTACAAGTCAAGCTGAGTTCCTTGCATGCGTCCAACTAAACGGATGGCGCCAACATATTTTAGCGCCTACTATGCAGGACCACACTTTAGACTCCATCTTTTTCCACGGGCATCGCTTCTGCTACTGTATCTGTCTTGGAACAATTTTCAAAAAGTGATCATAACATAGTCAACTTCATGTTCGACCTAAAAGTTGTTGAATAGTCGACCGTCATTAAATACCGTCAAACTAAATTTGTCGACTGGAACGTGTTCATCACATTCCCGAGATCTCTGGAATGGAACACATTTTTTCTTGCTTCTGGCCTTGGTATTGCAACCGAGGCATTTATTGTACACTTCAGGTCTTGTATGAACATCTCAGCCCAGCGAAGATCAAAACACCATAGTGTGTACGGTAACGGCATAATTCTCACTCCAGAGGATCAAGGTAAGCTGAAAAGTCTTTGATCACGTTACCGGAAAACATGCCACTTCTCTCTCATCACGCAAATGCATAAAATGTTCAATACTATTGAATATAGAACCATATAAGTGAAAAAACGTGCGATTAACAGCACAGATGGGAGCTCGCAGTTGACGCAGTTGATGAGAAGCAGGAATAATGGGCGAGACCCTGCCATCTCAGTAGTGACACTGCAGGAAAAAATCACTGTAGATGATCCTGTAACAATCTATGAGGTTTTTAATTCACATTTTGCTGCTTTCTTCAACGTTGAAAGACACATACTGCGTCCACCTTCTCTTGTAGGTACAAGTGCCTTCCTAAGCCATATCCCTGTTCATGCAGGGCTCATGTGCTCCCAGTCAGCTATCATCAAACCTTCTCACCTACCTGGTCCTAATGGCATTCACCCCGTTGCTCTAAGATACGGAGGGGGAGACAGCCCTCTACTTCTGCTCAGTGTTTGTATACTTTATCTAACATCAGGTACCTTGCTCCTTCAGTAGAAAAACTCTAGAATTAACCCCCGCCATAAAAAGTGCCTCACGATATGAAGTCAGCAACTACCGTACTACTAACCACACTTTAATTTGTTCTAGGTTGTTGGGGAGGATAACAGAACTCCGCGTGGTCGAATTTCAGTTATCACGAAATCTTATAAACCACTCCCAGCATGGGTTTATCGACAAGCGTTCTTGCATGACATGCCAGCTAGAATTTCTTAACCATGTGACAGAATCTACTGACGCCGGTGAGGCGATTATCATTATACTGTTGGACATGGCGAAGGCTTTCGATCGTGTGCCTCATAAGCGTCTCCTGCTCAAAATGGCATCCTTTGGTATACGCGATGCATTGCTTAGCTGGTTTACTTCATAACTTACAAACAATGAACATAGGAGACAATAGCTCGACGCCCAGACCAGTTACAAGTGGGGTGATACAAAGAAGTGTTTTGGGGCCGTTACCCCTTCTCAAGTATACGAACGATATATGTCAGGTTATCAAGCATGGCGAACTTCCTATTCGCTGATGATATCAACCTTGTTCACAGCTTTCCTCCTGGCAAACTATATCCATGTTTAGAAAATATACGGAAGGGTCATTAGAGATTTGGTGTCAACCTTGACTGATGAGATTTTCAGCCAATAAATCCACTATCGTTGTGCATGGTTGTCACGTACCAGACGGCTCTGCGAGGCTGGAAGGTCACAGCATATCAACCACCAACTCAGTACGTGACCTGGGTTTACGCCACTCGAACTCATTCAACTTCGAAAAACATATATCCTTCCTAGTCGCTGAAGCCAGAAGGACGATAACTTAAATTAAACGCTCATTCTTCCACTTATGACACGATTACACCTTTATAAACTATGTGTAGACCACAGTTTGAGTACTGCACGTCCATTTATGGCCACTTGCGCAAGTCTGATAGGCAAATTCTGGAAAGCCTCCAACGTGCATTCATGAAAAGCATACTGGGTTATCCATCTTCTCTGAGCTACAGAGAACGCCGCCGGACGCTTGCACTCGATCCTCTCTGGTTAGGGCGACTCAAGATCAACTTTTCACTCATGTATAATTTGGTCTATGGCAGTAAAGTCACCGTCATCTTCGTGGCTAACTTACAACACAGACCAAAATATAACCTCAGAAACAAGGACTTCACCTTGGCATCTCTTGAATCCCGGGAAAAACTGCGTTCAAATTTTTCCCTGGTAAAATATTCCTACATATGGAACAAACTCCCGTATGCCATTAGATCCAGTAAGAATATACACCAATTCAAACAAAGCTTAGAAACTTTCCTAACAACGACGTACGTCGTGTCCATTTTCCAGCTCTACTTGTCTGAGGACGTTATCTTTGAATGCGGACCTAATAAAATTTGACAAACAACCCTCTGTGTTGTCTAATGTTAAGTCACGCACCCCTCGAACCGAGCAAAACCACCACCTTTAGGATAAATGTATTTTTAGACTTGCCAGCGAACAGAAAAACGTGCCTATAGTTAACACGTTTTGGTGTCAATATACATGCCCGTTTGTGACAACCCAATCAACCTGGTACGCCCTTACCCTATACTTATCGATAGCTTGTGTGTCTGTGTTGTAAACCACCATGCAATAGCTCAGCATACTAAAATTATTTGGAAAACAACACAAACTGTTTGTCTCATGACTGCATAATAAACTTGAGTCGCAACTCCTTTTCCTCCTCTGAGAGACCACCAGGTAACCTCTCGGCATTGTAAAACATTGTTCGCATTCTATATACCGGCCGTACAGAGATAATTGACGTTCAAATCCGGCAGTAATCGTATACCATGGAAAGCTTATAATCGACCTCTTCTAGTGTTGTTTGATAACGGCTGTTTGCTTATGGTGTATGTTTCATCAATTACCACAATGCTATTAAAGTCACATAGAAGGTTAAGCCAGAATATCATATGTTTCATTGTTCGTCGTAGCTCACACAGTCAATTTTACGTCCTCTCGTTTGTCGCGTGATTCCGCTCTCCATTCTTGGTTTTGCTAATATATTCCATGCGAGAAAACATCCCACCCTGCCCGGACACTTAAAATTCCGCAATGGCTGAGCACATCGCGAGCTTCTCAAAATTCTTTGGAATTTGAGCGAAGAATGACGTCCGGTCGAGAGGTCCATTCGTTCTTCGTGAACGTATATGTGTCTCCACCTCGTCCACATCAGCAGAAAATTTTATGCACATTTTTTCTGGACTATCTACACGGAATAGTGCTCAAAATCTTCGCCAATACACCCTGTCTATCCTCCAACCACCATTTTTTTGGCACGACCTTGAGCATTAGGTCAGTGATCAACTTGTGGAGTCCCAGTTGGTGTAACAAACTAATTAATTCATCGAATTGTGCAGATCTCAAATACCATCGCCTCAGAACTATGTAGCCCAAAGATTTCTGCCTAAAATTGAATTCCTCACCCATATAATGTCTGCTCTATTCACATAGCTGACTCCTACAATTTTCAGATTTGGTGTTTGAATGTGCTTATGTTAAAAAAATCCGTACATGGGTCACGCTCTTCCGAGTGTGTATCCCACAAATGCGTCGAGAATTATATTATTATTATTATTATTATTATTATTAATTGACGCTTCCTGCAGCATACACAACCATTACCAGACGCGAAATAAGAATACGAATAACTGAAGGAGACCAGCGCATATAGTAATAATGATATTAAGAATACATATATATGCTTCTGAACACATGTGAAAAGTAAGCTGGGTTATGTGCGATCACTGCAGATATTTACAAATCATACAAAAAAACGAATCAGTAAATAGCAGCAAAAACGTGAAGCCTACCGTCAAGAAGGACGCGGTCGAAAGGCGAATGACTGTACCTTATTAAACTTTAATGCACGCAACAGAGAAGGAGATAGTTCACTCGCCTCACAGATTTAGTCTCAAAAATGAGATGTTACACTAATTCACTTTCTATAAGGTCTTGGGATGAGCAACTTTTTAAGTAGTTCAAGGTCACTCCTGGAAGGATGCCCAAGCGAATCTTTGGAGTGTTTCGCCATTAGGGGGGCAAATTGGCGTCCAGAATGTCCCAAGATAGGTCGGCTTTTGCGAGGCAGGGCGAAAAATACGAGAATCCAGAGAACGATTAGGTAGGTTTCAGCGCAGGATTTTGTCGATTTCCCGAAAACGTCAGAAAGTTGAACATCTCGCGAACCGTTCAGCTAAGACAAAGTTCCGTGCACCCATCCTTTGTAGGAAAGCTTTGTCGCTCAGTGGATGATATGGGGATCGCAAGAGGAATGTAATTCCACACGTTAGATGAGAAAATATGGGGTTATAACATTTACTGTGACAAACAATGTGCTAGCGAAATTTTCGACAAAAAAACTCATACGATATCATCATTTTTGCTATGAATAGTGGAATATATAACCCTATCTACTTTTTCTCACGGCATTTTGCTATGTACTCGGGATTTATTCGGGCATACGAAAAATTGAGTCGACGGTTTGGAGAGCCACATGAAATGGGCGTGTGATAACTAAAGCTTACATGACGTCGTTCTGCTAGACTTATTATTAAGCACCGCGTTCACATTGCGAGGGGCGCTGGACAGCCGGGTGGTTATCTACGTAATGCGCATCTGACGGCCGAATGTTTCTCAGACCACATCCAAAAATGTCATCAGGTGATACACAGAGTTTGAAGATGGACGTTGTGTTTGTCAACGAAAACTGTCTGTCCAGACCTTTCTTAAAACGCTGGATGTTGTTG
Source organism: Paragonimus westermani (assembly GCA_008508345.1). Taxonomy (NCBI): domain Eukaryota; kingdom Metazoa; phylum Platyhelminthes; class Trematoda; order Plagiorchiida; family Troglotrematidae; genus Paragonimus; species Paragonimus westermani. The sequence continues at coordinate 340,202 of QNGE01000251.1, forward strand.
CTAGTTCTGACTTCATTTGGAAGTTTATTTCAAATGTAGGAATACTTTACAAGGAAGAAGTTTGCACGTATATTTTTCCGGGATATCAGGGTCGGCGAGGTGGGACCAATTGTGGTCGTTGTGGTGCCATCTCTCTATAGCCGATGGTGTTCAATAATACCAATACGGCTCCGAAAATAATGCCATGATCGTAGTCCCCGGATCAGCGGTTAGTATGGTTTTGGAGGAGCTTCATAAGAATTTGGGGCATGCGTGCCAGAACAAATTGGAAGCTGCTGCAGGGCAACGTTTCTGGTTTCCTCACCAACGAATGGACGTCAGAAGTGTGTGCAGTAATTGTAATCTTTGTGCACAGATTAAAAGCCCTAAGAGACAACAGTGTGCACCGTTACAAAGTATGTTGACGGGATACCCGAATGGGGTGGTGGAAGCTGATACTGTTTTGTCACTACTGGAGACTAGCCGGGGAGACAGATAAATCCTAGTGATGGTAGATCATTGCACCAAGTGGTGCGGTACCAGTTCGAAGAGTAGACGGTGTAACAACCACCAAATTCACCTTTGACCATTGGATTTCGCGCTGGGGTGCTCCGACTCAGCTGCATTCTGATCAAGGATCAAATTTCGAGAGTGCGTTGATGCATGAACTTTGTAGAATACTAGGCATAAGAAAAATGCGGACGAGTGTCTATCACCCACAGGGTAACTGTGCCGTGAAACGCGTCAATCACACGCTAAAATCGCTCCTACAGACGTTCATATATTCAGAAAACACCAGATCATAAGACGAAGCCGTTCCTCAGTGCCTGCTTGCATACCGGGCTGGCGTCCATTCCTCTACAGCACAATCCCCATATTATCTGTTGACAGGAAGGGAAATGCGGTTGCCATCTGGTTTGCTTGTTCCTAGTTTGCCGCCAGATAACCTGTTGACTTCGGATAACTGCGTCCAATTTGGTGACCGATTGATGAAGGCATACATTTTAGCGCGTAGACACCTACGAACGGCCCAGCGGAGGTAGAAGAATTCTTATAATAAGAAGGCGTATGGGAGTCCACTGCAACCGAGTGATAAAGTCTGGCTACGTGCGGAAGCGTCGGAAATTGGAATTCCCAGATAACTGTTTCGCGAATGGAAGAGACCATATATTGTACATGAGATTATTTCCGAATCCACCTGTACTAAACGTGAAGACAACAACGACCGGTCTGGGTTCGGAGTAGCACACTTCATTCGGTTGAAGCCCGATACTGCAGGACGAGATCGGCCGACTAATGGGGACGATTTGGAAGCAGCTGAGGAGTGCATTATACGGTCAAAAGGAGGACTGTCAGAAGCACTGTGTTTTGTCGCTCGTGACTGACCCGTTGGAATATAAAACTATCAAAATATTATTTACTATGATCTCAACACCCTTGTCTGGCCATGGCCAGACTAGTGCATGAGTCTTACCGCAGTCAGCCTACACCACATACTTGAGTTGTGCCGAAATTATAGTGGCTCTTTTCGCCCTGTTGTGCCTTTTTCTGAGTTACAGAAAGCCGACTGTTTTACACTATTTTGCTTGTTCCCATCGGCAGTGATACGTGGCGGGCAACTCGAAATTTGGTTCAAATTTCCTCGCTGTTATTGTCCGTTCATATTTTTTCTATCTTGGTGCCCAGTGTATCAAAAAATTATATACGATCATTGCTATTCTATGTCGAACAGCATAAGTTGCGTATTGTCTTATTTGTGTTCGTAGTATCTGTATTATTTTCTAGCCTCATGTTTACTTTTCATTAACAACTGTCATCTTTACTCACAGACCATAACACAATGACACGCACAAGATCCAGCAGCATTGGTGGATCCGAGGTATAGAGTGCCTGTGGTCGTTTCGGCTGCCGCATGACTGATCGGAAAGGTATGCAATGCCAGACGTGCATACACTGGTGCCAATTTAAGTGTACTGGCCTGAGGGAGGACCAGTACGTCTTGCTCACTTCTTCAAAAGGGCCATTTATCTGTATGGGCTGTCTCCTTCGAGATAGCTGCACCCCACTGTAGGCCACGTTGGATCCTCTACTCACCACCCCGAGCGAGCAGAAATCAGACGCGTGCAAGTGTGGCTGCAAGGCGTCTAAAGATGTAAGCGCACAGATAGCCACGGTAGAGAAAGCCCTGAGTAATACTCAGAGAGCTTTAGCTGACATGAACTCAGAGCTGAGCTCGTTGGATGAGTACACTGTCATTGCCCTTCCAGAGTCTATAAAAGTGGTTGCAGCTAGCAGAACGCTCCAAAGCTACCAAGAAGTCACTGAACTCCTTGTGACGTTACCCGCAAAGATTAGCACGGTGGAAGTACTGGAAAAAGCTGCTAACCTAAAGAAAAAGCACGTTAACCTCAGGGGAGTCTCGCTAAATCGCCCACTGCAGGAGCTGCAGAAGCGCTCTCAGTTTGCTAGAACAAGGTTATGCATCAAGGCTTACCCCAAACTCCAGGCTGACGTTAAAGTCCTTATACCTGCTGTCAAGAGGGGACCAGTGCCTTCGGACGAACCACCCCAAGCACCCGAATCAGAAGCTACTGCCCACATCTCTTTGAAAGGTCAAGCGCCCGTGGATATGCAAGGGGCCGAGAGAGCAGATCCCAAAAGTGTTGAGGACCATCACTCTTCTAGACCCAGTCATGTCGCCCAAAAAACGTCTGCTAAAAATATTTTATTCCTAAGCTTTATAGCCTAGTGAGTCTGCTGGGTTCGCCCCGGCCTCAAAAATGGCCCAAACTTGTCTTATTCCGGCGGCTCTCTCCTCGGCTGCATCGGGGCCATTCCGTCATATATTCTCTTTTCATCTAAAACCCCATCCAAATTTTCGAGGGTGCAAAACTGCAAATCGCCCTCCAGGAGCTCTGAAAGCAAGAGCGGTCCGAAGGTTATCGACCTTGGGCCAACAAAAGTTGACGAAGCGTCCTATAAGGACGCTCACATATGCCCAGGCTGTGATGAAACGGCTACCATCCCCAAAGAGAGCTCACAAAACTACGCCGCCAGTAACTCACTCCCCCCATTACCGAGGCCACTTTTTCAAGCTCTCCCTTGTGCACTTCTGTCTTTTTTTGCACCTAGCCAAACGAAGAAGTAGCCCTAAAGTGCGTGTACACCAACTGTCAGAGCCTTCCGAAGAAACTATCAGAAATGAGACAGTTGGTCCACGACACTAGCCCTCACATTCTCGCTTCAACAGAGACCTGGCTTTTCGCGGACAGACTTCTCCCGTGGACGCATGGGAGGCTGCGCCGTTTTCCTAAGCCAGAAGCTCTCAATGCCAGCTGTCGTAAGAAAGTTTATCTTCCCAGAGAAATGCCACACGCTCTGGATCAAACTCCAACTTCGCAAACGTGACACGCTTCCTACCGGTGTTATGTACCGTTCGCCGTCATGCAGTGCATCCGACAACGAAGGCGTCCTTGATACCCTAGACAGACACATGGCAAACCAGCGTTTCTCCTATCTTCTTATTATGGTGACTTCAACGCACCCAAACTCAAATCTATGACGGCTTCTTATGAGGACAGTGGCTGCGGGTTCTCGAAACTCTTGGCAAGGCTGATCCATGAGAAAGCCTGGACACAGCATGTAGATCTACCTACAAGGCACCGTCCAGGACAGTCACCCCCCTTGCTCGATCTGGTTATTACGAACGAGGCTCACCCTGTATATAGGGTGGTCATCAAACTGCCGCTGGAGCGTAGTGACCACATGATACTGACCATTGACATTATCTGTTACTGCCTCCAAAACGCCGTAACAAAGACTTCATTTTGAAACTTCAAGAAAGCAGACTTTAACGCACTAAGGAGGTTTTCAACCACACTCAGTCTTACATCTGACTCAGTGAACTTGAGCTACCTTTAAAGCTGCCATTCGCGAAGCCGGTGAGTCTTTTGTTCCTTGAAAACCATGGAAGTTCTTTTCCCGTGCACCGCATTCGCGAAACACATGCCGCCTTCTTGAAGTACGTTCTCGCCTATTCTCTGAGCAGAAGCTAACGAGTAGGCCAGAGGATCTAGAAGCCCTTCGCATTGTACGAAACAGGCGCAAGCGGGAAATCCGGCAACACGCCCAACACTTACAGTCAAAAATCCCACAGGTAGCTCACAAGAATAAGAATTTTCTTCTCAAGTATATACGTTGCCAGAGAAAACTAAGCTTTCAGCGCTTTCTCTGCATCTTCCGAACGGGGAAACCCCCTCCAACCCCTAAGTGGTTGCCGAGGTGTTCAGAGAATACTACTCATCAGTCTACAATATGGATCTGCCAAACTGCCATAAAATTCTCCCGCGAAAACACTTCCAACACCCCTTCATGACAGCTGACTTTTCTGTGTCCGACGTTCAGAACCTCTTGCTTAAGATTGTTCTCTATAGTGCTATGGGACTAGACAAGATCCATCCCCGGATCCTCAAAGCAGCGACCCTTGGATTGGCGATGCCTCCCTTTGATCTGTTTGAAACACACTCCGGACAGGCACTCTTCCGGAGGCCAATCAACCTTACCAGCATCCCACGCAAGGTAATGGTGAGTCTTTTAAAACGCACCATCTTTAAGCATTTCTTCTCAAATAACCTTTTCTCTTCGACCCAGCATGGCTTTCTTCCCGATCGTTCATGCATAAACACCATGTTAATCATCATGGATAGCACAACAGAGGCCGGAGACAATGGTCACATCTCGGATGCTATCTTTTTCGACTTTGCCAAAGCCTTCGACCGTGTCCAACACGGTCCTCTGGTGCATAAACTAGAAGCCTATGGGATCCAAGGAGAGGTTCTGTGCTGGATAACTTCCTTTCTTGGCAACAGGACTTTCAGAGTAAAAACCGGTTCAGGCCTATCATCTCCATTCCTAGTATCTGTGGGCGTCCTTTAAAAATCGGTACTTGGTCATTGTTGTTTTTATTTACATCAATGATCTCTCCGAGTTGGTCTCTAGCAACGCCCTCCTTTATGCCGATTAATTAAAAATCTGGAATGCCTGTGACCCCAGTGCATTGCAGATTGACCTTGATTGTATTAAGTGCTGGCCAGATGATTGAAGTCTCCTTCTAAACGACAGTAATTGTGCACACATGTCGTTCGGAGGAGACTCCGGGATCCTATTCGTGATACACGGTGCACAAAGTGTAGTAGATATCACGAAAGTAGACCTCAAAAATGACCTAGGGATCTGGCTATCCTCTGGTTGGTTCTTCTCTTATCATCACCAGCTGGCCACCAAAATGGGTTTCATGACCCTTGGGATGATCAATGAACCTTCCCCCGGATAGACAAGCACGCCTTTCACACATTTTACAGAGTCTACACAAGACCATTGCTCGAGTATGCCAATCAAGTAGTCTACACCGGTTTTAAGAAAGTCATACTCGCCATTGAACGTGTCCAGCGAGTAGCCATCAAAATGGTCACTGGCTTACGGCCTCTTCCCTACGAGTCTCGCCTTGAAATTTTCGTTCTTTATCCACTTGAATTTCGTAGATTCCGCGGTGACTTAATTCTTACACACTTACTCTTTGGCACAGGACTCATGCAACAATTCTTCACTCTAGTAAGTGATAACAGTCGAAGAAGCTCTATAACCTTTGACCTCGGACCTTCCCAAGACAACAGTTCTCCTCTTATAGGGTTATCAATTACTCGAACGACCTACCACTAGAGATTGTTAGCTGCTCTTCTAAGGACCGTCTCAAAGTGTTATTGAATTTTCACCTACTTAATAAACCGTTAGATTAGTAATTCATCCTGTTCTGCTGGATTGTTAATTCACTCTGATCCTGGTTCTTTCTGTAACCTCCAAGAGCGGTGCTACACCCTGTTTTCAACATCCGCCATTCAGGTCAACAGAAAACCGCCGGACGTCGAAACGAACAAACCGACTGGATCCAGGTAGACCGGGCCCGCAGTCTCTAACCCGTGTACGAATAGCTGAATCGCTGAATTTAGCAGTGTTGGGACTCAGCACACAGTGACTGAAGCATTGATATGTGCTGCCGGTGCCGTACAAATGTCCGCACGAAACGTTGTACCGTTTTACAGGTGCCAGAAGTGGTCTCACTTCAAATGCACTGGCCTCAACGAACACTAATACATGCATCTTGCTTCTCCATCTGAATGAACTGCAGGTTTGACGAAAGCCAAGGGTCCCTTTGCCGCTGACTGATTACGCACGCACCGCGAGAAGTGGGGCAACGCAAAAAAGTGCAACCGCAAATGTGGGCGCTTCCTAACTCGATACAGATCTGTATCGCCTATTACTTCCCTGAGGAGTAGGATGGAGGAGTATCAACGGACTCTGGGTGAAGTGCGTTTAGAACTGCAGTATTCAAATGAGTATATGCCCCTTGCTGTCCCTGTTGTTGCAATAATCAACTGCACACATGGAGGAGGCAGCAATAAAAATGGAAAAGAAAGCCCTTAGAGAAACGGGTGTTCTTTTATGAGGCCGCTTTTCCCACAACACCTCTAACCGAGCCAGCCGAATCAATGTTGGCGTGTGCATCCTCCCCGGATGTAGCCACTATAAACCTTGTGTCGCAAACAGGCTGCTCGCCAAAGCAACTAAGAAGTCACCTGGTCTTTTAGTAACCTTACCAGCTATGCTCAACCCTGAGACAAAAGAGGGTGAGACGCGAGCTAAGACTGGGTCACGAATCGTGAAGATCGGAAACTACGGCTGGAGACTAAGGTCATAGTTTCCGCTCCTTAGTTATCCAATGGGATTCCTGTGCCTGTAGGAGAAAGCGGAGACGCCATTTATATATTTATTCCAGCGATCAACGCCCCAAGCACGGACACGGTTGTTCAGGGCACCGAAATCGTACAAAAAACGTTTTCCGAGTTATCTGTCTCAAAACCCACTAAGCGGGTCCGCAAGAATTCGGAACGGAAGTAGCCTTCTGGCGCAGCCTCCTGAGAATTGAAGGCACTCATTTGGCCCACCCCACTAGGTATTTTTGTCAGTGGCTTCGTAACACCGCGCACATCGACCTCTTCCAAAACCCCCATATAACAGACAAAGAACTCAAATGTTCCGTGGTTTATAACTCCCAGAAAGCAAGATTTAGCAAGAGCTCAGAGGTCGCAATTAGCAGCACTAAGAATACTGAGCATGTGTCCCGCGGGGTTTCTGACGTATGCACAGGCAGTGATGTCGCTCCTGCAGCCTTAAAAGAGGGCCATCGGAACAATTCGACATTACAGGCCGAGTGCAATTGCACCATCCTGAATTCTAATTATCTTTTTCCGAGCCCTTCACACTCTCCTTTCTCTTTTCTCGCGAAATCCAACTAGGAAGTAGCTTTTAAGTGCATGTATACAAACAAACTGTGCATGTTGAAAAAATAGCCGGAAATCAGACAGTTAATCTATGACACGTGTTTGCTTACATGTGACATCAGTGGCATTCAGTTTTCCGGGCTGTCTTCGCGCGGGGGAAAATGGGGGTTCTGCGATTTTCCTTCAGCAGTATCTCCCGACACCCACAGTTATCGATGGCTTTCAGTCCTCTGATAACTGTGACGCTCTGCTGCTTCGACTTGCACTGCATGGCCAACACTCAATCCTGGTGGTGGTTACTCATTATTCTCCCTCATCCGACTTCGACGACGACACTTCTCGTAAACCCAGACTTCTTAGGAATGCAACGCTTCATTCGTCTGCTGACTATGGGTAACATCAATGCACCCAAGATAGACTGGACATCGGTTTCTCACCAGGACTGTGGGGGCGAATTCTCGACTTCCTTAACGATGGTGACACGACGAAGAGGGCGGACACAGCATGTCAACGCCCCGACGCGATGTCGTTCCGGTCAGATTTCCTCTGTTCGACCTAGTCATCACTAATGAGAGCCACCGGGTAGACATCTGAACACAATGACCACTCTCTGCTAACCTTTGATCTTATTTGTTACTGGTTACAACAACCAGCAAAAAAGTCCACAGTTCGAAACTTTAGTTAGACTGCTTTTAATGACCTGAAAAGCCACATAGGTTCACTTCTTCTTGACTTTGACTCTGTGGACCAGAACTACCGTGCGTTTCAAAGCGCAGTTCAGAAATCTGATGACTTATTTGGGCCGCAAAAACGGTGCACTTTCTCTTTTCGGCCACCACTTCCGCGCAGATCACGTCATCTTGATTACCTTTTACTCAAGGTTAATAATTCATAAAATGCAGTGGGTCCTGATAAGATCCTTCCCAGAATTATCAAAGAAGTAGCTGCTAGCCTGGCAGGACTACTTTATAAGTTTTTTAAACAGACACTCCAGACTGGCACTCTCCCTAGTGCATGGAAAGAAGCGACAGTCACCCATATTTGAAGCGGACAGCTATCGGCCTTACTAGTAATTTGTGCAAGATAATGAGGCGTTTATTAAAGCGTGTCATCCTCGGCCACTTCTTATCAAACCGTCTTTTTTCCTCCGCCTAGCATGGCTTCCCTCCTGATCGGTCATGCGTAACAAACATGCTTATTTTCATGGATGGTCTGATGGAAGCCAAAGACAATGGCCTCATCTCAGATGCTGTCTTCTTTGATTTCGCCAAGGCTCTCGGCCGTGTCCAACACGGCTCCGTGAAACACAAACTGAAAGTCTATGGTATGGTCCTTCGTTGGCTTGTTTCTTTTCTTGGTCATGGAAATTTAAGAGTTAAAACCGGATCAGACCTTTCGTCTCCCTCTTTCATTTCTGCGGGAGTTCCCCGAAGGCCAGTGCTAGGTCCTCTTTTCCTGTTTGCAACGATGACCTCCCGGGCAATAGTTCCAGCAACGCCCTCCCATACGCCGACGACCTAAACATCTGGAATGCCAGTGTAGACAACAGGACTCGAATAGTTAGTTATTACGTTCCAGCCACCTTAAATCATTGAAGCGTAACAAGGCTCTTGGACCAAACCTCTTTTCTCCTCATTTCAGAAATGGTGGGGGGAAGTTGACATCACATTTGACAAGGAGAAGAGGCGAAATTAAGAAAGGTACTGCTTGCA
>QNGE01000252.1:23311-36158 GCA_008508345.1 Paragonimus westermani
CGTGATAAATACGGCAGAGATACGGGATGGATCGTTGGAGGACAGAATGACATATGATGGCTTTCGCTACACGACGGAACTGATACATGGTGTCTAGAGCGACTGGAGTATCATCAGAAGAGTATGGTGTGCAAATGAGTGTTTCCGTTTCTTGTCGTGCTCAGACGCTTAAGTAGTGTGTTGGTTTCTCTAATAAAGCAACCCTTGTGTCATCCGCCTTTTGGATCCACAACACTACTAATTAGTAAACATACACCATAGACAAGCTTTCCTGCTCAGGATTCGCACAGGTTCTAATCGTGGGTAATATAATTATCATGAGGTTAATTCGGTCACCAGTGAGGTTCAATCCAAACGTCCATTATCGGATTCTGAGTTGCACAATGTGGTTGTGAATCTTATCTATCCGAAAATGTCCGAGAGATCGCCTGGTGGACGGTAGCTCAGAAATATCAAGGGTTAACCAGCACGAAATATACCAATAATGGCGTTCGGATCAATGTCTCTGTTTGCCAGTGTGACCACGAGGTCATCATTTTTAGTTAATAGATAAGGCTGACACATTCCTCAGCCTCGAAAATTCCTGAAGAATTTTTATACAGCGGACAGGCTAACCATGACCACGGAATTTAGCGGTGTGTTTGCTTGATGTCTCATCGTATCCATCACTTAGTGAACACTGGTAATTTGTTATGGACACTCCTATCAAACTTAGCGACAAGTATGCTCCGATCAGACAATCTAGAAGACACGGCAGTAAAATTCCACTTCGGCACTACAGGAGGCAGTAAAGAAATGAATGGAACACGTACCAGTTTTATTGACTTAGAAGTACACTAGATGCGAACCTTATCGTCCACAGACAGACAGCAACGGCTGTGCGAACCTACAAACGTCAGTACTAGCTAGACATGACCAATAAAACTTTCATTACTAAGTAGTTTGACAGATTTGACAATTCGGAAAGGCCCAACTGGGAAAAATTTGGACTTCGACTGGATTCGAACCAGCGACAGAAACAACATGCCCAAACTTGGCAAATGCTCTGCCAGATGAGTTGTGAAGTCACATCGGAGGCTCAGAAATTTCACATTTGGGCCTACTTGCCCACCGATGAGCATTGACGTTGTATTACTGGTGGATTCCAACGTGAACTGGTCGAGAAATCCTGTTTGAGCAGTCAGTCGGCTGGATCATTTGGTGGATTCAGTATGACACATTTGGGTAATTAGACCCGAATGTGAAATTTCTGAGTCTCCGATGTAACTTCGCAACTCATATGGCAGAGCATTTGCTAAGTTTGGGCATGTTGTTTCTGTCGCTGGTTCGAATCTAGGCGAAGTCCAAATTTTTCGCAATTGGGTCTTTTCTAAACACAATTAATTTCAATCCGAAACTGTTCCACAACATTATTATGATCATCGTCGGACGTCGTCACGCAATCCCTCAACCAGAAAAGTCATCAAAAGCCGAATTCGTTTGCTACCAGCTCAGTAGGATTAATTCATACATGTAATACCAGTACAAAGTACTTCACGCAACAACTATTTTCACGCCACATATCGTGCTCCTGATCTTGCCTATCGTAGTAGACCAATGAAGTGCGTTGAAGAATTATCAGAACTATTCCGTTTCCTTTTTAGTCGATCTCTAATGGTGGGCAAGCTTCCAAACATTTGGAAGATATGTACAGTGTCACCTACCATTAAAGGCGGTGATCATAATTTGTCCACAAATTACCGACTACCCCAATGCCATGCAGAGCATGATTGACTTCCAGGCAAGTAAGCAGTTTGTTCGATCTGGCCGGGAGTCAGCATGGATTTCAAAATCGATTCTTGTGCGTTGCTAATTTACTTGCTGTACAGAGTGGTTGAAAAAAGGCAGCTGATGCTTTTTCTAAACTCTTCTACGGCCTTAGACCAAGTAGACTATTTATCGCTCTATATGAATCCTCCTAACAGTGGGATAGGAAATCCTCTACTCCTCTGGTTCACCTGTTACCTTCAAGGTGGTCACTTTAATGTCAAATTGGCGGTAAGGTATGTCCAAAAGCCCACAACGAGTAGATTGTGCGAAAGGACGAGCCATCACTAGGCGAAATTAGACTTACGGACGAGAAATGGCGGTCACAAACCCACGACAGAAAGCGTCAGCCACATACATAAAAACCAGGCAAAGGTGCACACGACCTTCAAGTTGAAACTGCCACTGTGTTGTGGACTGGAATTCCGGTCCATGAATATGACCGTGCGCATTGCGTGGGAAGGTACACATTGGACGATAAAGATCGTGTATTATATGGCGATATTGTGTTACAATATACCTTTGCGTTTTTGCATATATGCTTGGAATGAGCACTTCAGAAATTTTGACCTGTGTTTAGCGCCGATTGTTAGTTAGTAGATCCGCGAAGCAAAACCAGCACTTCGAGGCGCGAACTACATGTGTGAGTGCACTGTCTCGACAGAGAAAAACCGTTGTTGCCACATTCGACTTAATATGCGGCAATGAATTTCTGTCCACTGTGCTTATGAAATAACCGAAATTTCCCTCATCATGTATAACTTCTACTTCACTTAGTCCATAAATGTCCACAGAGTGCACCCCGGACCACCAGTGAACATAACATTGGGCTTCTTTTCGGCGCACATCTCCATTCCTAGACCACGCCTACACGTTTCAACACCGTCGGAGATGAACTGTACTTCATCACCAAATTTCAAAGATTCTACTGCTGTATGAGCAACGCTGGATTCATCGATCGAAGTGCGAACATCCAGGTTAATGAAGATGAACACCACCCAAAAGCACTTAGATAGGCTGTTCGGATAATCCATTTCGTAATGAACCACTACTGCCGAGTTCTACCCCACCTGTAGTACACGTTCTACTCTTGAGTCGAATTTTCCCATCAGCCCTCGTGGTTGTGAGAATAGGGTGTGGAAACAACACAAGTAACTCCACCATATGCGTGATCAAATGGTCGTATTCAAACACTCATTTGCCACCGTATGTACAGTGGACAGTCTTCCCGATATTTTCGAAAGCAGAATGAAGAGGGTCAATGTGTTCCATTCATTCGACGAATCATGATCAAGACTTCCCGATTATGTCGTAGCCACTATCTTCATTAAACCAGTGATCACGGTTAAGGAATTTGTGGTCGACAAGTCATTCTCAGAAATACGAGGACTGGGATTCACATTCCGGTGTGAACGAGGTTATGCACTACTGATGAGCTCTGATAAAAGCAAAACCTAAGTCCATTGCCTATTTTTCAAAGTAAGCTAGCCGATAAGTTGGTCTGAATGCAGCAGCCACGATCACGTATGAGTGGTGTTCAATTTGAATCGCTAAAGTCAGGATCGATTGAAGAAAGCCGACTTTCACACTTTTCGTTAAGCTAACCAGAGACAGTATCAAAACATTTTTTTAAGTTTCTTATCGAAACGTCCAGTAAAAGTACGTTTTGTCTGCATTCTATTCCATATCAAACGATTGACTCCGCGCCCGTCTTTTTTTAGATAAGGTAGACGGTTTTCCTTCTTGTCCGCTACTTACCAGTACAGAGTGGCCTCTAGAGAAGTTACGGTCATTTGCACAGCACAGGTTGTTTGACATCCCCTCTTGGGCACGAATTCACGTGATCGAAAGCCAAATTCTGGCCTTTTTTCAAATTAACTCAAAGCTGAGCCGCGTGCTGTTGTGGGAGCAGAACTAATCTCGTGTGACCTACTGTGTCGAAGCAAGATACTGTTACCCGAATTGGCAATCTGTTTGACTGAAATCCAACCGCTAAGGGTGCGCAGAATACTGTTCACTTTCTGCTGATGACGGTGCTCACTTTTTGGCTGATATTGCGATTGGTGCAGACTGAAATTATTTCAGTGCGGTAGCCCTACCAAAAATAATAGTTTCCGTCCAATGTTCCGTTCGCAAAGGCAAGTCATCCATCTCTATATGAGAATTTTGACGTTTACCAAGAACAGGGTCGTTTCTTAGTTAGTGTTACCGTGAATGGAACAATACTCCAGGAAGACCACTTGGGCAAGTTTACGGTACAGAATCATTCTCAACAAAGCTCTGGTACTCACTCAGAACGTGACTTCGTGTTCAGGTTCCCAGGTTCACATAAATTCGTGGTAGCAACACGATAGTGGCCATATGGTCAAAGTCAACTCACTCAAGTGGATAACCCACTGATTGCTGTCGACAAATCATCATTGGTAGTGGACACGATTAACCAATTCTTCGAAGTTATTGAGTTAGGAAGATCACAGTGATCTAAGGGATGGATCCCAAAGGTAGGCAGGATGTTCAGAAATACCTACAAACAAAAAGCAAGTGGTGGCAGCTACTTGGAAATAGCAGTCAGTAGTAGCGTTCTGTAAAATAGACCGACCACCGTTTAGAGGTACTACAGCGAATTCATCAATCTTCTGAATAACATTGCACACCGTATGCTAGGTTTGGCTTTAAAACATGTACATTTTGACATCATATTGGCAGCCGAAAACAAGATCCAGACGCCAGTAGAAGGTTTCACTGTTGCTGAAATCTACAAAAACATATAACTACAGTGGATGATGAGGCGTTGCATCTGGTATACTGGTAAATGGAACTAGATCAGCAAACTGATTTGTCCCATGCGATGTTCTCTTGAAAAACCTCCAGACTGAACAACAACGAATTCCTTATATAATATTGAAAATCGTTCATATCTGATTGCAGCTGTCGCACTGGCATAGACTTTCCAGCCAGCCTGTTTCGAAAAGAAGCATTAAACCCTAGTTTTGCGCTCATTTGAGTCCGTCAGTAGTGTATCTTCTTTCCACGGGCGGGATTTGAACTGCGGCCACGCTTTCATGAGACAACCGTGTTCACCACTGCGCCGTTGACCTCACATTAGGCAATACAGAAATAGCACATGTGAAAGCTTCAACCGCTTTCCCCAGAGGAGACACATTTTTCTTGTTTTTCCACTCGTCAGAAAATACACACTTGCCCGGCACAATCTGCTGAATGGGATAAATCAACAGGTCATGAAGAACGAAGCATTAATCAGAGAGGAGTGTTGCAAGATCATGAAATATCATTTGTTGTGATGGTCACTTAGGCCGGATAAAAAGGTTTTTCAGACAGTCATCGTCAAGCATTACAGTGTGCGGGCCGTCGGGCAGTCAAAACCACTACTGGACAATAACACGGATGGGCTTTTTCAAAACAATCGATTTGAGGGGTGGAAAATCAATAAGCGAGTTAGGATAAGACATTAAGTCCAGGGAAGGGTGATGCAAGCATTTCGTATTGACTCATCAGTACCAAACTACCTGCCTTGTCTAACGTCAGGCTTACAAGTTTGTTTTCTGACATCATCAGTTCCAGGAAAAAAATCTCTTCGGTTTTTCCGTAAGCTTATTCCTATTGAAACCAACCGTGCAAAATTCCATGCTTCTTTCATGATTCGCCTTTACCTTAATACAGTGGATCATGTGGTGCACGATGATCAACTTTGAAGGTGCTGGGATGTGCATTTCTTTGATCACGTAGACTGCAGTTTCTTATCTATAGCACTGCAACACATTAAGACCATAAGCCTTTCTTGAAGTCTTTTTGGTACATGTCACTGCTTCCTTACTTTAACGAACTCATTTCCAGCAGTGCTTGCTTTCATCAAACTCGCTAATGGTTTCTGATGAATATCTTGATGTCAGTTGTCGTAACCTGCACGTGCATTTATCAGCGCCAACAGACAAAAACCTGACAGCCTTCTCTGAGGAAGAACATAAACTGATAATATGTCGTTTGTAAAAGTTTAGCAACCGCTGGCCACGGATAACTAGTGATCTGGCGTCTAGATTCTCAAAACGTGATTTCAGGTGGCCTGCTGATCAGATTTCGTGGTACAAGTTGTTTCTTTGATAAGCCTTTTTTGAAAATCACCTGGTTGCACCTGTGATTACCGCACAATACATAATTTGGCAGTCAGGCAGTCTTTTGCCGTTACTGTTGTTCGCTTGAGTCCCCAACCTATTCTGCATCCCGATGACAGTTAATACTTTTGCCTTTCTTATGCTTGGCACTTTGACTGATTTGCCTTTTTACTAAACCCGGTAATCTTTATTTATTTATTTCCCTAGCATAAAAAGCTCAGTTTCCTGTTGCTTGAGAGTTCAGCGATATTCCAGATACCATTGATGAAGCTGTATACAAGGTGATCCGAGCTGTCCTTTCCGCCTACCGCATGCTTCAGAAGGCTGGAATAAGGAGTTTGCCACCGAGTTTACTGTTATGGTTATCTACACCCTAACGTGGTATGCCATCGTTGGTGGCGAGCGCGGTATGGTAGGCTTGTCTGAAGTGTGCATCCTTGTTAATTGTGTTGCCTTAACTACACTCACACGAACGACATTTCTCAAATAAGTGCATGTTTGGTGTGTAGCGCTGATGGCTTCGAGGTCGAACCTCTGCCGTATGTAGCCCGAACCTAGCCGGAATTACTGATGTAGTGAATTTCTCCCACAAAAGTGAGGTTAGGTAGAGACAGGAAATTCTGACACGATGTTGATTAGGTCGTCGAGACCTCAGCCTCTGCTTGGTCTGTCAATGAGCGGAATTGGACAAGTTATGAGTACAAAACGAAGAACATAATTGACCGACGGCATAGCGGATAAAGAGTTACAGGCGCCACGGTTAGCCAGCTTTATTGGTATGAGCACATTCCATCCTATTTTCATGTCTACCAGGACAGGTAGAACTCTACTATAGTCCATCCTTATGTCATTATCGCATACACTGTCTATCTTGCTATCAGCCTGGGCTTAGCAACCATTTTGCTGGCGTGCAGTCCACACATACATGTGGGCGAAGTACTTTCAGACTGCTGTCACCAACATAATGAACGATGATCACCATATCCACTTTTGATGGACCGGCCTGTATAGGGAGTAGTCCGACCTATTTTATCAATGAACATTTAGCGATGAAAAAATGGTCTTTATTAGGACAGGAGGGAACTTCACAGAGGAATGTTGTACAGCAAAATTCAAAGGACCTTATGAATCTGAATGACAATAAATAAACGCCAGAGGCTCGTGAGGTATGATATTCCTACTCTAATGACTGAGTTGAAGTTCTTCAATAATGATGATGTGCAAACCTACATTAATGGCAGATACGGAATGTTTCGTATTCGATCGGTAGTCATATTCAGACAGCACACTAAAAGAGCTAATGGCTATGCAGATCCGGACAGCCATCAGTTTGGCTCTTAATGAGAAAACGAAAAATTTTGGCTTATCGTACCTGAAATGTGGGTATCGGTTAATGTAACCAGTTTTGCCGTACTAAGTTCAAACGCTGCATGTAATGTGCAGAAATGGTCAGACTAGTAATTTCGATTAGATTATGAATAGTCATGCTATCCCAGTCGAACAGTAAAGGATCGTGCGAGAGATGAATTTTTATTCGCAGCCTGTTTTGATACCGTCGCCGTGCAGCAGTGAAATTGGCCTAGGTGTTCACTTAGAGAGCATCGAAAACCCCCTTGAGAGCACATGCCAAGAATTTTGGGGTTAGGTCCAAACGAAGTTTTTGAAATCTATGATTAATAGAACTTTATTTTCTGAGACACAGAAGCCCATAATAACTTAGATTCAATCAACCACAGTTTGTTATTCAGTAGAAGTTTTTCTCTAAATCTTGTAATCGAGGTTCCAATTGGTTTGTGGTAACATGAGCTGAGTTGCAGTTTGGGACATGAACATCAGCCCTCTCATTATGAACGTGCTCTGACTCTGGTTGCAAGGCAGTGAATAGGAATATCAACAGAACAGAGGGAGTACACAGGGTTTTAGAGTCTACGAGTTTGACCTGTCTCCCAGGCAAATTAGAACTAGTCATTTGTCAATTTTAGGTGGATGCAAATACATTCACTAATGTAACGCACATTCGAATGATTTTCCTGTCAACTCCTGGTGTGTACGTGCTGAGTGGTTACTCCTCAGCTGTGTTACTCCGCTCGTTGGTTTGTTCACTTAGTGTGCATGAACTGTGGAGTGATTGGATAAATGCGATGGTTTTACACCACCTGTCGTAGTGCAAATGGACGGTCACAAAACGAAGACGGTGTACAAGAGGGACTAACCATGTCCTACCACAAATGTGAACCGGTTAGCAGCTCTGGGAACGAGCAGTCTGTCACAAAAAGACAATTGTACAGAGAAGTTGCGTAAATTAAACAGTGAAATCGACAGAGAGGTAAATCCCAAGGGTTCTCTGTTCCGTTATATTCGCCTAAACAAAGATCCACCCATTCAGGTGGAACTCTTTTTTGGGCCGAAAGTCTAAGTACAGACTGTAAACTGCTTTATCCGGAGAGTGTTTCTTATAAATACTTGTCTTTAAAGTCTCGAGCCAGGAGTGACAACACTGGTGAGCGTCCAGCTAGTCAGATGGAACTATCAAATTCCACGTTACTCTGCTGGATTGGGGTCTACTTATCTTAAGACGAGAGAAATCTTGAAATTCCTTTCTGTGAGAACTTCGCTGTATAATTCACAGGGCTTCTCCATGTGACTGTTTTTATTGTCAGGTTGCTCGCCCTCAAGTTTGTTCACCGATTTGCATTTGTGGTGGGCCATGTTCGGGATGTTTTGTACACTACCATCATTTATAATAGACAAAAGTTGTGGATTTGCATCACAACAGGTGGTGTTTACCCTTGTAAAGTGATCAAATTTATTTGGTCGGTCATTTTACCATCATAACAGTCAAGAAGCTTTTGCCATTAGAATAATCAAAAGTGGGCTTTTAACTACTGAGCATAGACCTAGGGTGGTTTATCTCAATTTACTGATGTTTACTGAGCATTTTTGTGCATATGATACTGTGATGCTCAGAATTAGGGACTTCGAATAGACCTAGGAATCGTACGTGAATTGAAACCTCTCACGCAAGTAATAAGGAGAAGACCTGGTACTGGTAGCAGTAAGCAATTGCTATTCATGAATTGAGACGCCGAATTTATGGATGTACAACATTAAAGAAATCACAGCCTGTCATTGGCTGATCTCATTAGCACCTGCAACATCATGTACTGTATGTTAATTGGTGGAATACGGAACAGATTAATTGGGGAATAACGGAAGGCACAATACTGAGACGGTTCGTCTAATCTTGATGTTGTATGTTTAACGCGATATTTGGATTGGCCGTTTGCCAGATCTTCTGTTGTGTCGCGGTTTGGATAATCGGTGAATCGAGTAGATTTCTATCACAGATATCCACTGAGAAACTCATCAATAAATCCGTTATAATTCTTAAAAGACCACGTGCCGAGGTATTACTGATTTCTTCTCAACGCGGAATGCGTATCAATACAGAAGTACCTCTTTAATTACGCGGGCGGTACCCGTAATGCAGGTGAAGCAACAGGATTTCTCCTGATCACCATGTCAGATGGAGTGACTCCGTCCCGCGGTTCACCATTCTCGTAAGGACTTATTGTTAAACCGCCCACTTGTCTACGGCGGACCAGCCGATCTTTCTCGTATATTTACACCCATTCTGCATAATGTCAACATAATGCTACTGAAATATCCACAGAAAGTGAACATTTTGTCGTGTATCATGTACCGTTCACAGAAGGCCGGTTAAGCATCCTGATGGAAGCTCACTCGAAAAGCGAACATGAGAGGCATCTCGTGTTTGCTACTGCCCACCGTAGCAGTCACTGAGCGTCATTGACCTTGAAAATCAGACATCTCTCATGATGTAACATGCAGGCCAGCCGCTTCCGCTCAGACTGTTCGTGGACCGAATTCGGAGCAATGCGGAGGCACCGGGGAACAGTGTTCTTCCGATGTAGGGGTTCGAACAGCAGTTCTGAAAAGAGAAACAATACGATCAAACATGAGCCGAAGGCCCAGTAAGCCATTCACACGACTTACACAAACGCAAACCAAAACGGCACCGACAATACAGCAGCACTCCCCGTCACACAACTCAATTTCAATTCGTGCGCGTTCGCTGGTTTCGGTTGCGCGTTGCAATGACGCACCATTGTTCGCCCTTTCTGTGAGCTCACTTGGGCTTATCTCTCTTCTCTATCCTCGACCTGTCCTTCACGTGGCCTTAACTTACTTCTGTTGTTGGTGTGTTGCGTTCTCCCTGTGCGCTTCGTTCATGAACGGTCAATAGATAAATGTCCCTGCAGCTGGATCCCGCACGTATGGATCGCACTGCACGATCGGTAAACGTCGCGAGGAATCGCGTACAATCTGTTGGACAACCGCTGGTGAGGCTTCGAAGTAAAGTATACAGAACGGAAGATGTGAAACACCGTTAACGCGAAACGGGTAACGAACTGTAAAACAATATACCAATATTCCTAAATACAAACACAATACAAGCACACTGAACGATGCATGCTTTTGATCGTATAACATTCGCTTGGCCTTTTTAAAATCCCACTGTTGGCAGTCGAAGAGATCACTTTGAATTAAATAGTATATTAGACATACAGCACTAATGGATCGGTGGAATGAGTACAAGGCCAAAAGGTCACTGAAAGGAGCTATTGGTGGTGTAACTCATTATCTGCGCACGTTTGCAACCTTGACTCTGTGTGAGATCGGCAGTCTAATTGCAACACACTAGAGATGGAAATGGTCACCAGGGTCGGTGAGAAAATCAACCGATAGAGTTCACAAATAGCCGATTTATGAGTACGACTAACTGAAGGTCACGAGAAAGAAGATGACGGTACCAGCTGTTTCTGAGCTCAAAGGTCAAGGTTCAGCAGTCGGATAGCAACGGTCAACGTTCGGAATTCTACCGTCTTAGATCGATTTCTAACCCCTAAGCCGATAATTAGAGAGGCATCTTTCTTACAATCAGAAGAGTTTCTTGAAGATAGTTAACTTTACGTGAACTACAGTCAGTGGACCCCTCAATTTGCAACAACCATTGCGTAAACAGTATTAAACACACAGTCCACAATCTCTCTAATGATCGAGTTTCCTACGTACTCTGATAACTCTTTTATAGTCAGTGTTATAATTAGCCGGATTACTGAACAGAAAAAAGTGTTGTTCGGTACTTTGTTATTCCTGTGGCTGCAGTGGTTTTCTTCAAGCAAACACACACACTCTCTGTCACTGTCAACATGGTGAGTGAGCTGATCAGACCAATATTGTGACCGACCTGTGTGTTCCGCAGAAGATAACAGCCAATTTTGCGTTCCGTTTCTTGTTTACTTATTGAACCGCATCAGACATTTGAGGAAGTGCTGTGGATTTTGGGGATGTTTGATCATTTGTTGGTCCAGGCACCAATTCGTTCTACAACGGTGATAGTCACAGCAATGACAAATAAGCCGACAACTAACGCGTGTGGCAAAATGATTGAGCAGATTGTGTCTAGCGTTTGTAAAATTAGTTACCCGAGTTGCTGGCACGCAATTAGTTTACAGTATGTGTGCCTCAAAATAGTAGGGAACTGATGTTGAACTCTGAGGGCTAAGTAGTCCCAACTGAACTGTCTTTCTATGAAACACCTTTCCTGTGTTGTGTAACTCACTGATTGTCCAGACGTGTTCTTGTCATGGACAGATTTATGCCGGTCCGGGTTTCCAACACCAATCTACTCCCTTGTCAAGAAATGTGGTTAGTTAGTCGTCGAACTTCAGGGCAAATCCGACAGGTTCAAGTAAGCAAGGCTTTGACTGAGTCAGCCTTGTACACAATAGGTGCAAAACCACACAACTGGAAATACTGGGTACTCCACGCAACTTTGTGATAATTCACGTGCTTCACCACAGTTGTCTTAATAACACATTATATATATATAGCAGGCCGGTGTCTAATTCAATCCAAGGTGTGTTAGATAAATTTTGGTATAAGAAATTCATGAAGTTGTACAGTAAAGGAAAATAATCCTGATCAATTAGACTTGAAATATCACCAATATAACCTCCGTAATATGTCGTATTTTAACTTTCATTTTAAATGGAGCAACTGATCGTTTCATAAAAGGCTTGCCAATATTGAGCACAGTTGAATGCTTTTTGATGCACCATCGATTATTGATGAATCTTATTTGGTTTTGGCTTTCACATAAACTGAAAATCACCCACAACTGACCTTCCAGTGAATGCGGCTGAGCGTTCACAAATGATATTTCGGTAGTACCTAATGTGAAGTCAACACCACAGTGGTGAACAGAGTTGCCTCATGAAAGCGTAGCCGCAGTTCTAGTCGCGGTCGTGACAAGGATGTGCAATACTGACGAGCTCTAATGGTGCGAAACTCGGGTCTAGGGCTTCTTTTCGGAAGAGGTTAACTGGAAAGTCTATGAGAATGCGATGGCCATGATCAATTATAGGTGATGCTCAATTTACCGATTATATTTCAACACAATAAAATCACTTGGAAAATTATCGGTCAAATACGAAACAGTGTTAGTTAGTACAAGTAAAATTTTATATTCTCGAACTCGCAGAGTTGTCACCCAATGCGTTGGATAATTCAGGGGAACCTTTGATACAGCATATTGCCCATATTCTGTAAACCGGGTTCAGCACATCAACAGACTCTCGAGCGAGCTGGTGACAGTGTGGTGGATTGTCAGGACGGAGGTGCGAGTTTTCGAACGCTCGGCCGAATACCTCAACGTGGGGGGGAGTTACGTTCGAAAACCTGCCGCGATCGGATCAAGGACAACGTGCGCGACCGGATGAGTCATCGCTCGACTAGATCGGACCAACGGGCGAGGCAGGGCAGGCGAAATACGACAGACGGCCAGATCGGAGGCGTGGTTTTTCCAACATTCAGAGGAACATCTC
>QNGE01000252.1:43509-96286 GCA_008508345.1 Paragonimus westermani
GAGCTCTAATGAGAGCGAAACTCGAGTCTAGTGCTTCTTTTCTAAGGAGGCTGGCTGGAAAGTCTATCTGAATGCGAACGCTGCGATCAAATGTGAGTGATGGTCAACTTGAAAATTCTACCACTTGTTACCTAACTGCAATCCAAATACTCCGTCGCACTTATGTAACGTACTTGGGAATAAATCGTGCTCACATCTGACTGAGAATGATCTAAACTCATCTGTTTGTGGTTGTCAAAATTAGACGTCGGCCAACTTGTGCAGGCTGACAGAATTCTGCATTGCCCATTCAAAAGTCATTTGTAAACTTTTCTACGCTTGCCTTGCTCCACATCAGATTCATTGCTTAAATTTACTTTTTCAAATCTACTTGTAAATGACCTTAAGTCTCTGTTTGTGTCTGTGACCTTTCACTCTACACCCATTCAACTCAACATATATTTGTGGTACACTTTTGTCAACGTAGTTGGGATCTTGTGCGAATGAAGTCCAACCAAGTTTCTTCCGAATACTCCTCATTCTTGCATCTAGACTTATCACGTCGCGTATAAAATTTCTGCTTATTTTCACCAGACTTACGATCAAAGGTCGACATGTATAGCGTTTATTAGCTGGCTTTTTGGTTGAGCTTGCATGGCAAAGCTAAACTATATACGGAGACCGTTACTTCGTCTTAGTAACGCTCTGCAAGCTAGCCCCAGTGCAGCCCAGTAATATTCAAAAGTGTGATACTCGGAATTAGGGACTTCGAATAGACCTAGGAATCGTACTTGAATTGATACCTCCCACGCAAGTAACAAGGTGAAGACCTGGTTACTGATAGCAGTAAACAGTTGTTATTCATGAGTTAAGATGCCAAATTTATGGATGTACAACAGTATTAATGATATCACAGCCTGTCATTGGCTGATCTCATTAACACCTCCAACATCATAAACTGTATGTTGATTGGTGAAGTACGGAACAGATGAACTGGTGAATAACGGAAGGCACACCACTGAGACCGTTCGTCCAATCTTGATGTTGTATTTGGCCGTTTGTCAGATCTTCTGTTGTGTTGGGGTTTGGATAAGCGGTGAATCGAGTAGATTTCCACCACAAGTTTTTTCTTAGTAATCGATAATCCCTTTTCTTCATTCTATCACATTTCATACGGGAAACATTCCTACAGAAACGTTGTAAGTTGATTTGCCGAGGTCATCCGTATAACGCCCAATTTTCAAACTCAAGCTGAACAAACCACCAACTGGACATGAAATCAACAGCTCCCCATGTCCAATAACCAGACTAAAGCGCACACATATGTGTACGTAATGAAATATACATATCTTTGTTAAAAAAGCGCTTAACGTTTGAATGCCAAACGAATAAGGTGACCGTCAATGTACAGATTATACTGAACTATCCTGTTATTGTACTGGAATGTGACTTTGTTCTTGTATCTCTGTATCGACTCGGTCCTTCGAAGTGTAAAGGGATGTCCTATGGCCGTGTTATTTTCACTTACGATGAAAGGGAGCTGATGTTTTGTCATCGAAAGCCAAACACCAAAACAACACAGCCAAAATTAAACAAGCGAATAATTTTCGTGGTGAGAATGCAGGGTTTGTAATGTGAGGATGTATTATGTTTTCCTAGCTGACTGCAAACTAGCTGATCGCCTACTTTAGCGTAGAGGAGAGGACGCTGATTTCTAATATTTCGTCACCTTAAAAAAGTCTTCGACGCCAATGGCATCAACAGGTAGCACATGCGCAGATTTTCCGCGATCCATCACACACAAGTTGTTCTGTGTGCATCCTGTTCATTAGTCCAGTAACGGATCCAAATATCCAACCCGTGTGGTATATCGTCATGACCGCACGGTAGCGTTTTGTGTAAACCATTTCTGCAAGAGTTTTAAGAGTTTCGGAGCAGTGTTCATGCCAGATCGGAGTTGAAACGACGGTCTGAAAAGGAGTGTGTGTTGTTGAACTCCAACATACGCAAACCTAATACTCCCGCCCTCTTTAGAAGAAAGCCGGCAGATAAACTAAGTTTACTGTAAAAGTTGCGAATAGTTGTGAGTTGCGCTCAAAGGGTGACAACTGAAAAGCCCCAGTCAGAAATTGCTAATCAGAGACGCGACTTAACAGAGTTAGTAGAGCTTTTGAGTTCAGAATGATTTGTAGGAGTTTTATTCGCCTAAATATAGACTCCAGTCGGTCGAATTAGGGCCTAGACGTTCGAACAGACCTGTTTGTCCGGTTACGAGTCATAAGCTCTTGCGATCGAACTTCTAAGTATAACGATACAAGCCAAAAGAGTGGTGATCAAAGCTCAAACCTCATAGGCACGGCGGATGGGGTTCTGCAGCCAGTTCGGTCGACCACATGCATTACTCAACTGAACGCAGCAAGTCAAGTAGAGCAACTCCGCAAAATGACCGAGCAGAAAGTTTCCCCTGAACATGAAAGTCGCGATTAAGGGTGACCTATCTACAATTTGTGCCTGTACATTTATAAGCCAACGAATTGAGTCAGACCACCGAACATGTTGCGCACTACGGCGATGTGGGAACTAAAAAGAACGGGACACATTTTGCTAAATGGGTAGTGATATAGCTCTGTGTACACAGTGTATACTGAGCGGTTGGCCAACTGCGCAGCGGGAAGGCTGCACGCGAGGATGGACTGTCAGGTGAGATTCTGAAGAATGGCGGACCGGTACTGGGATGTGTAGCGCTCCCGCTGGTTCACTTCATCAGGGAGCATAAGTTGATACCGCATGATTTTCACAAGTAAGGGTAGCAAGCAATGCCCCGACAGCTATCGGTGTATAAGTCTGCCGAACTGCACAGGCAAGGTGCCTACCAGAATCTTTTTGAATCGGCCGAACACGGAAGTCTTGGAGACATTTTCCTGAGGAGCAATGCAGATTCCGCAGTATGACCGACCTGGTGTTTGCTGTTAGATTGCTTCGGGGGGAAATTCCGAGAACGAAACCAGCCTCTGTATGTTCTGTTCGCGGACAGCACATAGGCCTTTGATTCTGTGAGCCGCGAGGCGTTGTGAACGGGGCTTAGTAAGTTTGAATGTCCAGGTAAATTTGTTAGTACGGTTAGATTGTTGCATGTGGGAGTGAGGGCGAAGATGCATTCCTGTGGATCTACCTCTGATGATGTTGACATCGTCACTGGCGTAAAGCAAGGTTGTGTTTTGGCTCCAGTCCTGTTTAGTCTGTTTTTTACTGTCATGATAACATTCGCTTCTCAGGACGCTGGGGTGGACGGCACTGAGATAGAGTACCGGACGAATGGGTGTCCACTAAATGTTTGATACTTTGGCGTCTCAACCTGGTTAACTACCTCAAAGATGCGCATACTTCTGTTCACAGATGATAGCGTACTATTGGCACACACACGGCAGAAGAAGAAAACCTGCACAAAGTGGCGACGGCGTTCGCGTTCGTGACATCTAAGTTCTGATTGGATATCATCAGAGTTAAGACGTTTTCTTTCTTTCAGTTTTCTCCCGGTGGAGGTGCTCCGTCTGCACATTCACCCCAAATTTGAGTCAGTGGACAGGTTATCGGTAGCTGCGCAAATCTGTGCTCAGTGAGTAACAATTTGTCGACAGATTTGTCCGCGGACGGCGAGTTGCTAGCTCTTGTACCGAAGCTAGTGTTGTTCTCGGACGGTTTGAAAGACATGTTCGGAAAAACCACAGTCTGAAGCCCAGCACTGAATTCTTCGTCCACCGCTCACTGGTGCTGTCTATGCTGCTTCACGGCAGTAAAACGTGGACATTGTACCAGCGGAACATGAGCTATCTGATCCGCGTCCGTGTGCAATGTATGAAGCGCATCTTGGATATTCGGTGGTCAGACAAGGTTCCAAACACTGCGGCGAGCGGACGGGAACGCAATTGAAGTCATGCTGATGACCAGTCCGCTGCGCTGATTGTGACACGTCTGCATGGCGGGTGATTCAGAAGCAGCTGACATACGGGCAACTAAAGCCAGATAAACGAAATCCTGGTGGTCCAAAGCGGCGACACCACGGTCTCATTTAATCGTCTTTAGCGTTGAAAACTTGGTTTTAGGTCATGAAAGGAATTGGCCTTCAACCAGGTAGTCTAGAGGAATATGATCCTTATGGGCGTTCGCAAGTTCAATGATAGCACTTGCGCAACCATGAACTGAAGCGTGTTGTACGCAAACGAATTACAAGTGCGATCGTTCGGAATGACAGGAATAATTGGCCTCCAGATGAATGCGGCCACCGATCCGCCGGCTGTCTCAGATTGTTTGATCATCAACGTATTCCAAGTACACCATTAGCAAACAGATGAAAGTGCGTGAGGTCTGTTATGTCTGGTTCTCGTTCGCATCAAGCAAAGACCACCACTGTTTGCTAAATCACCCATTCACCTTTTCAGAAACTGTAGCTGTAGTGGCCGTCCACCTTCAACATTGTTGCTGTATGAAGAATGTCTTATTTGGTTTACTGTTCAAATTCAAATTCCGGTTTTCTCACTTATCCTATCCAGAGTGCAGTAATATGCACTCCTGTACTGAATCAATTCTTGCCCCATATTTTCGATAGCCTTCTACCCAGCTTAGACATCACCGTTAGAGTCTCTCCAGTTTTTGTCTCCGAGAGAAAACCGTTTCATGTTTCATTATTGGCAAGTAGTAGAGGATTTGTTCGACCAAATTTGAAAATCACTCACATCTGATCGCCGATCTCTCATTCACGTAGGCTTTCCAGTCAGATCCTTGGAAAAGCAACAGTATACTCGTGTTTCGCTCTCGTTAGGGCTCGTCACTAGTGCACATTCTTGCCACGGTTGGGAATAGAACTCCCGTCAAGCCCTCATGACGTAGCCGTGTTGACCATTGCGCCAGTGACCTCTTACTAGTTACGACTGATTTATCACCTGCATACTCTCGACCACATTCGCTGATGAGTGATGGTCATAACAGTCTACGGTCCGGTTAACCATCCGGTTGGACCATCGAGGTCTTCACCCACTTTCCTCCTGATCTTGTTCCTTCGGGTTTGCACTGAATGCATGATGGGTGGGTGGAGTCACGAATGTTGCAGTGGGAACCAGTTGTAATGAGTGTTATACGGATTTGGCCACTGTGGGTGGCTAATCCGAAACAGATGCCGCCACCTGTGTGTGCACCCAGGTAAAAGTACAGTGAATATAAAAATGGTCCAGGCACCTTACGTATACAAACGATATGTGCGGATCGGGTGCTGCAGAACAGTACTTCATGACCAAGGGTGTATACTTTGTAATACTTAGGTTTGTTCCCTATCGGTAATTCTGCACAGACATCTGCATCTTCATGATGATGTTATAGCTAACATCCTCTTTGACCTCGTTGAAGCTCTCGAATTTCATCAATCCCGAATCTTACAATTTTCCGCTCGAAACCTNACTTGCACTCGAGTCGCCATGTTTTCTCGTACGTGCAATCACCTGTCTACACCGACTTTCCGGGTAAATTGTTTTCAATAAACGAGATTCTTCGATTAGTGGATTTTCACGCTAACATACTATGTATATCATCTACCCGCTTGACCAGGTAGCGTATTGCGAGCACTGTTCATGAATGAGCAAAAACTTGTTTATGCGAATTTGTCTTGGAGATATTTTCTGTCCAGCTGGTCCACTACACTTGCAGATTACTTTACCAACCCTTTTATACATGTTGTCCACACGGTCCACGATGTAGTCTTGTTTCGTTGCTGTCATGCCGTCGAAAGTGTTAGGCTGACGCGTAAAAGTATCCATGGTTCGTTAATTTCACATTCGTGCTGGTGTCCATGATACTCGACAGGGATGAGATCACGTGACCGTGTAGGCCAAATTAAGCCGCCGATTTTGTGGGGTGAGCCAACTACAGCCTCAGTCTTGTATCTGTGGTTGAGATTACCGGAATGTCAAGACGATGAACTGGTATAAATCGAACATTACTCTTAATCACTAGTAGCTTTCCCACTAGCATTGAATTTTTAAGTCAAACCCTCATGAATACGGACAACTGACTCTTTTTGAAGCCCTTCAGTAGTGTATATGTCGGTATCACGACTGAGATTTGAACTCCGGCCAGGTACTCATGAAGTTAACTTGATGATTACTGCGTCACTGATCTTATTTGGACATGGCGAGAACATCATATGTAAAGGCCCAGCTAAACATTAAAGTTTGTGTGAGCTTGGCTATTCTGGTTGGAATGGCCAGTTTAACCCCTTCGTCCCATGTGCCGGTAGAACAGAACTGTGAACGTGGTCTACCGCCTAGCTAGCTGCAACCTGCTTCTGATAGTTGGCTGGAAGATGAATGCACCGACAGTAAGGAAGCACCAAGCAAAGACTGAGATTCGCATTCCCTGATTCGGTTAGTCGTTCAACTAACCCAGTCAGTTCGGGTCAGTTGTGCGTTTTGCGTTTCTGCGACTTTACCGGTAACACTATTTCGAGGGAGCTGCAGATCCCGTTCGTAAAATAATAAACTCCAGAAAGTTACTTTCGTATCTTGAATTTCGCGTTACGGCAGTTGATTATTAGGCCTAACGTTATTCTGGTAATTGTTAAAGTCGCTTTCCACATTTGATCTACAGGTATACTGATGAGTAGTGGGGGTTAGTTTTCATGTGGATTGAACGTCGTCCACAACTGAACGCAGCTGTCGCGTTCCCATACATTTTCCAGTCGGCACATAGCCTAGGGGGTCATTGATTAGAGATAACGGGACAGTTACTGTGTCCTCTCCGGAGATGATCGGGCAACCTGATCATCACTCATAAGCGAAGGTGGTTGAGCGTTCAGATTTGATATTTCGGTCGTGCCTAACGTGAGGTGAACACGGTTGCTTCATGAAAGCGTAGCCGCATTTCTAGTTCTGGGGTGGCAAGGATGTTCACTACTGACGAGCTCTGATGAGAGCGAAACTCGGGTCTAGTGCTTCTTTTCGAAAGAGACCGGATGGAAAGTCTATGGGAATGTGACATCTGCGATCAGTTGTGTATGATGTTCAGTCTACTGATATACATCTTCCTCCCTATGGTTAGTTAGTAAGTTACCTAGTTTGTTATGGTTGCCCACTAGCATTTCCGTCTACCAAAATCTGATCGACAAGTTTGGCTATCGAGGCCATTTTCTTGTTTCCAATATGGGAAGAAGGTAAAATTAACCGCTATAGAATGTGTCGGAATGTATATTTGAAAGCTTGATCTCTGTATGCCCACCAAACTAGACGTCTGAGCATTCTGTGTTCGAGTTCACCTATCAGTATTTGAGTTCTCCGGCTCACTTTACGTTCGCAGCACTATCACGGTTGCAGTTTGCACGTGCTCAAAGCTGCTTCAATGGCTCTTTTTTGGTTACGGCAAACGTATCTTTACTTCCGATGTCAATTTGACTCACTTGACCATCGTCAACTTCAGTGGTGCTGTGGACAGCTTACAATGATGTCGACCAGCAGAGTTTAATCTCAAACAGACCCACATGTGTGTGCTCCATTTTGGTGTCGCTCAAACATCACTGTGTGCACGTGCGGGTAGTTGTGACAGCTGATGCGTCATCAGTGGTTTTCGAGAGAGCGAATAGGTGTGGATCTGACACACGTCACCAGGTCGCGCGTGTTAACACTCATTTTTAAGCGACCGTACACGTCGACATTGAACTGAATGAAGCGGTCACATGGTGAACCGTAGGAAAGTGTGCCAATTTTGAGAGGGAGGGGGTTCAACACATCTTCCATCACAGCAAAGTTAAAAGAAGGCGAGTTGAAGGCATGGCACACTGGAGCAAACTAACTGCAAAGCCATTTGTTGGACAAACCCTTAATTTTGGAAGGTCAGAAAATCATTAGGGTCATGCTGGTCCTTACCATTTTCACTGGCATTCCCTGTAATGCTGTTTGCTATGATTAATCTAAATTCAGCAGGAATCGGATGGATGGTTTAAACTCAACCACGGGTGTAGCCTAACTACCTTTAGGCTAATCAGGTCCCGTCGACTACTCTGAAAGGGCTCCTTTGAACGAAATGCGATAAGTTGTTCGTTGGTGTATATACAGCCAATGTTGTGTCCGCCAATGATGTCAATGGTACCAATGGCATCAGCCAATGGTGTATCTGAGGCGTAGGCGTGAGTCTCTCAAGTAATCGCCCTTGCTGATCACTGTCTTCACCACGGCTTGCCTAAGATGCCACACAACTACAGATAGACTCTTCGCCAGCCCCTAGTTGGTGTCGTTCCCAGCTAAACATGGTATTCCAATTATGGGAAAAGTGTGGCCAACAAGTGGATATTCGCCCGGTCGTCGACCACTAATTGTTTTGGGACACTTCCTGAACAAAAATCGAACTATGGTTCCAACAGACATCAAACTAGCGTGTAGCACGCAGCTTCGTCTGCAAGTAGTACAGTATTACTCGTACGCGCGAAAACTAAGCGGCAGATCACAAGGTCAGGAAGACCACGGACCAGGAGCGATTATTAGAAACGTGTGGATTATGTGTAACATGTCATTAGAGAGAACGTAGCCAAACTAGTGTCAAGGATATGAATATACGGCGACCGTGTAAAATAGTGTTTGCGTTCGTTGTCCTAAAATTTCACAAACCCGTGGTGACTATCTCACAATAAACCACTTTCTTAGCTGGGCATGTTTTGCGATCAGAAGAGAACTAAAAAACGTTGCAGAGTTGGAAAACAAACCATGTATCTCCAACCATGTTTGAAAACACAAAAGATCCTCCTCAGATTCCTGTAGAATTCACAAGGCAACTTTGCAGACAGCTGTTCTCAGTAATTCACTAACCTGGTCGGAGGTCGATATTAACAAGAATGAAAAGAGAAAGAAATGCGGGATGGTAACACTCAAAGACTCACCAAACGAAAACTGAGTAGAATCTTTGAAAACTTTCAATAACATTCGAAAAAGTAAAAGTGGAGCTAACTTAGAGACAAATAGTTAAAACGATACAAGTATCTGCCACGTAGAATTAGTCACATGACTGAATTGGGTTTATGTAAGTCCCTCAATGGCAGGCATACATAGGGAAATGCACACGAGAACAAGTCTACGAAGGAACATGGTTGAACCCAAGATCCTCAGAGTAGCCACATGGTCATTGTCTGAACCGTCGTAGAGCCTCAAATGAATCAAACCTGACTTTTGTCGGGCAAAATAAAAACTGATTTTTTTGACACGGGAATTGAATACAGCCACTGATAAAGCACTGAATATAAAAGAAGACCGCAGTGATGTCATGGGCGACTATGCACAAACTGAGGAACTGCAAAATGGTCACAAAACTAAAATGAGGACTCTTTGCTTCTATAATAGACGCAAATGTGGTTTGAACGGTCTGGAAAGGGCTATTCCTTCCCGTTCCTCTTGAGTACAGAGTTAGCAATTTCGAGTTGCTAAAAGCTAAGCCTTGAAACCCGGTTTTGTGTGATCAGGAAGCACATCCGCCGTCACGATAAGGTCAGTTGCAATAGATGAAGATTCATTCATGTATGGATTTACCTCGGAAGGATTAGCAGCATAATGTGGTTTAGTGCGAATGCTTTTTCATCGAGGAAATTGTGCACGACCGACCGCCTAAACTCTGAAGAGGAGCTCTTGAGGAGTGTTCTGCTTGCGGATAGGTATCCAATCAAGTTTGGTAAAACGCAGTGCAAGAAATGAGTGATTAACTCCCAGCAGCATTCAGCGCCAAAGAAGCGGGTTTTCTAAACCTTCCTTACACAGGAAACCCTAATGTTGCCGATGTAAGTCGAAAATTGAAATCTGCCATTAATCTCACTCACCTCGCACAGGAATTGCGTTTGTTACTGTTCACTTCAAAGACTAGTCTCCACTGCCCCGATCGATCTTTTCCAGAAAACTGCATCTCATTTCGTCTACCAGTTCACTTGCAGTTGCGCTGGCTCACACATTGTCATATCGGAGGGAAACTTACGACAAGGGAAGACGGAGCACATCCGCAAGTGGCTAGTACAGACAACACTGGTCAGCACACCAACGCCGGTACAGAAACTCGACGTCTCCGACTGCGAAACACTTGGTTGCAACAGGTTATGTGGTTGATCCCACCAATTTGTTTATGGTCCGGTTGCGCAATTGCAATCTTAAGATGTTGGGGTTTTCCGACGCGTTGTCAATCCAGCGTCAGCCACTAGCCCTCTGTTAGCAAAACGTGCTAACGCAATCAGTCTCGTTACTTTGACAGTGAAACCCTTCGCCCAACCCTTATCGTACCCAGATGACGTTTGTTCATTTCACGGTTTTGCGCCTAGCGCCAAACCTATGTAACTGAATGTTCTATATATGATCGACTGGTGGGAATAAACGAAATGGTTGCATCTCGCTGTGGGTCTTCTCACGGTCTTGATATAGTGGATAAAGGGAACTCAGTGTTTCCAATGTAGAACAGTTTACGTTCTTCACTTCGGTCTTACTGTTGCTAAGCCAATAACGCCATTAAGAGTGTTGCGTACTCATCTACCCAACCGAGGAAAATCAGAACAGGAATCTGAGTGACACTAAGCAATCCCCACTTACTGGCCGAGGATACTGCACCCTTTACAAAGGAACGACAGTATTTACGGTCGCTATTAGGCGACAGGCGTCCTCACGTACTGATTGGCCAGTTTATTGCTGTGTTGTTCCACGACCTTGCATTCAGCACCTCGGCTGTTGAGACAGGTACACATGCGACAGCAGCTAATCGCCGTCTATGATTGGTTGGCGCCAGTCTGACCATAATTCCGTCTGCAACAGCCTGTCCACGAGTACTGGCGGGCTGAACCTTCTTCAAGAAACCGCTCCAGTTCAAACTCATTACAGAGAAGACACGACTAATTACACGTACGACAAACATGAGGTAGACAGGTACAGGAGACAATTTTGGGTGGTGCGGAAACGTGAGGCATAATGTATGCATAACGTCCCGCCTTATTTAGGTACACATTACCGGGACCTGCAAAACTACTGACCTTTGGCGGTTGACATGTTGTTGCATCTGCTGACGGATCATTCGATGAAGTCATGAGAACGACAAAGTAGCGAACAAGACTTATTTTCCGTGTTTGATTATCAGGCTAATTGCAACACAATGAGCATAAAAAACATCGGCTAGGGTGAGTCATAAAAAGGCCAATAGGGGTTGTGGACAGCGTGTTTGTTTTAAGTTACGGAATCACTGTTCCAGCTAGTGAGTAAAAATAAACCGGTCTTTAATCCGGTTGTCTAAATCACACAAACGTTATCTGTTATACCTGCAGACAAACCTTCTTCAGACCCTGTGACTTGCGACCACCCTGATAATTAATCGTTTCACATTGTAAACGATGCGATACGACTTATACCTTGTGATTATTTCCAACAAATCGTGCTTTTCTGGCATTCTTGAGATTACCTTAAAGTTAAAGAAGGCTAATGAAGAGGTTGAGTTCAGACATCCTAATGAATTCGTTTCGGTTGAAGATGTAATTTACACACATTACCTTTTATCTCTGCCAAGCATTGAGATAGATACTCTTGTGTGAGAGTTCTAAGACAAATTTATGTTCGTTGAAAAGACCAATCATAAAACTGTCTGTCCATTTGGTTGAAGCCCAACAAAACTCACAGATCTACAAAACTAGCTGCCTAATGATCGTTTCTACTTAGCCATAAGCTCATCATTAGCTGAATACAACATCATAGTGTGTGCAGATCAGATTATTCATACGATGAACGTTTTACATTATATACGGGTCAAGCACAAACTCTCTGGTTGTTTCAAGGGCATGAAGTTCTTGATTGTTTTGGTATCAACAGACGAAAATTTCCCATATGTTATAATAACTACAGTGCCGATCAGTCAGTTCAGTAGGTTTCTGCTGTCACAGTTTAGTCTCTAATGTTTTTGAGCGTCTGCTTGTCCAATTAATCGTGCATTGTTGAAAAGCCTTGTTCTTACAATTCAACTCAGTGTCAAAATCATCGGATGGCCATGAAGTGCAAATTGAAAATGAACGTACGCTGTCATCATATGCTGCCTTAAGCTTTATTGGTGTCATAGGAGCATTCTGTGAATGCCACTGGGGCGTAAATGCTGGACAAACGCAACTGACGTTTGTTGGCTGGCTCCGACCTGACATTAAAATGTGCACACTCTAATTTACAACCTGCTGCACTTCTGCACGTGTACCGATTAAGCAGTCAGAGTGAGCGAAACAATCTGTTGTTGTAATTATCGCATACTTCTCGTGTCCTTTGCTGAATACCGTTCAGGGAGTCAAATGTGAGCAACTACGGATGAATGATTGGTAGACTGCAGAAACATTTCTACGATGAAAGGTGATAGACATTCAGTCCATACATGTGAACTGTACGGACCATAAAGTCAGTGCGTTGGCCATCAAGAACTTAATAAAAAAAATATCTGTCAATATTTACCATGAAGAATGACAGAATACATTGTACCATAACGATCATAACAACTCATACTGACAGATGTGTGAAATCAAGCCCCCTGCATCGAAAACGTCACTTTCTAGGATGGCCTCTTACTAGCTACGTTGTTCAGTTTTTTGTCCAACTCTCTACGGTACTTGGGCTACAGCGTCCATTCAGGCAGAACGGTGACAAAGCTGGCTGCCTGACATGAAAAAATTTAATTGGTAACTTAACAGTACTGAGTATATGCCACCTAGGTATTCAGTGGCAAGATACAGGTTCATCCACATTAAAGTTCACCCGCATGAAAACGGGAATCGCCTTTTTTGCACATCAGGTCCAAACCAACTCACCCTGACTATTTGCGATCTGTATCAGTGGGTACGTATGTATGAGGCACTAGCTGGGCGCTGGAGAGTACCCTATCCATTTTTTCGTCTGAACGTGTAATTTAGAGCAAACGTAATCAGCACGCGTGTGAACTGTAGATCAACTTTCAATTGCCACTTAGTAACGTCTAGACACAATAATTTACGTTACATGGGATGCTGGAGAGTTAAACAAAGTGGATAACTATAATCCGTAACTGAAATTCATAGATTGTCACAGAAGGGAGGGAAATCTTTGTTTGTACACTCCTGTCTCTGTGTTGGTACGCGCTTTGAGAAAGCGGTGTTTTTGGCGTACGCCGTGCTACTCTAATAATTACCTAGGTACATAAGAAGTATAGGTCAACAGAAGTCTTGAATCGTATGCTATATACAGAGCCGTGAATCTTTGTGTGCCTTCGAACATGCACTGGATAAGTTAGAACGAAAAGAGTACTCGACGGAGGAATCCAGTTTCGTAACGTCAACATTGATAAAATTGCAGATGAAAAAAGTTATGGGAAAACGGCGAGAGTTAAAATCCATCTACTTTCTCTCAGACCTACCACAAGAGTATTTCAGAATGTGATAAGCAACTGTCTAACGGCAACCGGTAGAGGCTAGGCCTGTCCTCAGGCTGTTAGGAGGTGCATCTCTAGACGGAGCAATCAGAATGCATCATGCCATATCGATCGATCGACCCAGTTCGCGTGGTAGAGTCGTGGGTGGTAGTATGGTTCCACTCAGCCAATCGTATAGCAGCAGTGCGGTCGAACGAATGTGCACCATCTGGACTGCATTTTCTCGCGTTTGCTTTCGGATAACGCACTGACTCCTCCCATCTATGATAGTTTCATTTGATTCGTTCTGCGTCTGACTGTCATGTATGGTAATCGTTTCGTCCTATAAATTTAGAGTTGATTCACTCATTCAATAAACGGTGTTGCCTGATCTCTTTCCCTTCTGGGGTTTTAGCCAAAACGATTGAGCGCGTAATAAAACGGACCATCGAGTACCCAGTTCTAATATGAGTTTAACTGTCATGCTATCTGAAAACTCCGCCCAATGTCATGAACACCTGTGCTAAACGTGGGTTTAACTTCATCAACTGGCGACACTGAAGCGATAGACATCGACAAGTTGTTCTCAGAGGCTGAAAGTTTATCTGCGAACATAATAGCTTTCTCGGGGCTGTAGTTTTATCAGCTTACCGCTGAAATGTTTGTTTGGGGTAGATAAAAGCATATTTAATAACATATACAAGGTTGGTGGAGATTCTACCTACTTAAGTCTTCTCCGACCTGTCGATTGCTCATTGAGGACTGCTCCAATTTACACCGCTTATCAGGAATGAATGAAGTGTTGTAACTCGTCTTAGGTCCCTCTACTGTATCTTCTCTGCAAAAAATTCACTTGATGAACGGATGAAGGACTTGATTCAAACTGAGGACTCACCAAGTAGTTGAACATGATTGTAAAACGATCCGAATGAAACTCCTTAAAAAGCACACAGATGGGAGCTGCTCGCTTGCACAGGTAAGTCAAGGTTACCTTGTGATGTGTGACGCTCAGGTCGAAATCCGCGCTATTGTGAACAAGTTCCTAATCTTTTACACGGTGAAATAAATGATTAACTATGTCATTCTGTGATGTATTGTCAGGTCGGAGGTGCGAGTTTTCGAACGCTCAACGCGGGGGAGGTACGTTCAAAAACCCCTTGCGATCGAATCAAGAACAACGTGCGCGACCGGATGAGTCATCGCTCGACTGGATCAGACCAACGGGCGAGGCAGGGCAGGGCAGGCGAAATACGACAGACGGCCAGATCGGAGGCGTGGTTTTTCCAACATTTAGAGGAACATCTCGACACGATGTTGGAATACGGTCAAGGCCAACATTGGGTGGATGGCGGACAGCACGAGCAGCCGGGCGAGCCATCGCGCAAGGAAATCGGACAAACAGACGAGGAATGGCAAGCGGAAAACCCCGCGATAGAAGGCGCCGATCACACACGTAAACCGGTCAGAAGTGCACACGACGTGCGAATGGAAACCGGGGGGTGTTGCGGGTTGGAATTATGACTCATAAACGAGAGAGCGCGCGTTGCATGACTGGCGATTTGGACAATATTGTGCTTTCTTGGACGCCTTCTCGCTACAATTCTTCCCTTTCTCTAGTCAGTGGATAAAGTGTGCCCTACGGATCATGAATGTCGGAATAAAGGAATGTTGAATAGAGTGTCACGTGTTGTGCTATCAAGATGGGAACATCCAAACAACAGTGGTCTGGACGGAACTAAGCAGTATCAGTTTACTAGGAAAACAGCACCGTTGTGTGGAGGAACAACAGTATTAACGGTTGCTATTAGGGGACAAGTGTTTTGCGTCTCGATCACCACGTTCGTTGTACAACATGCAAGCAAGGCGTTTTGAGTGCCCGTTACACTCGTGGACTAAATTTGGAGCAATGTGGAGACACCGGGGAACAGCATTCTTCCGAAGTAGAAATTACAGCACCACTCCTGTAGAAAGAAACAATACAAACAGGCGTGAGCCAAAGACTCAGTAAGCCACGCACACGACTTGCACGTACAAGAACTAAAACCGCGCCAACGGCACTGTAGCACGCTCTGATGCACAGTTTAAATTCTATCCGTGTGCGCTTGCCGATTTCGACTGTACGTCGCAGTTGTGGGGTTCCGACTTTGCTTCAAGAAGGCTGATTGTTTAAATTTGGCACGAGTCCAAACAACATGTTTTAATCAACACTTCTTACAAATACATTCGTCGTAACAACCGACCGCCGTTTGTTTGGCATCGATGGAACACAATTCTGCTCGCGTCAGCCAGTGTGCGAGTTCTGACTGACTGAACTTTCTACAGGCGCTTCAGCCGAATCTCATTGTATGGAGCTTCAGTCTTATAGTCATGTCAGCAACGAACACTGAAGCAAGGTTCCAACAGGTATGTGTAAGGGGAATGGGCTGGAGCGATTCGCTGATTGGAGATAGTTCAAGTAATTAGAACTCGCACACTGGCTGACGCGAGCAGAATTGTGGTCCATCGATGCCAAACAAACGGCGATCAGTTGTTACGACGAATGTATTTGTAAGAGGTGTTGATGAAAGCAAGTTGTTTGGACCCGTATCACATTTAAACAACCAACCTGCTTGAGGCAAAGTCTTAGAACGCAACAACGAGTGGGCTAATTAAGACGCAAAAAGTTTGTTCCCCATTAACAACCGTAAATACTGTTGTTCCTCTTTAAATGGGTGCTGTTTTCCTAATAAATTGATAACGCTTATATCCGTCCATACCGCTGTTCTGATTCTGTTGATATGGCAGTCCAGTACAGAACAGCGTACACCTGGTGGTAAACGAGAATGGGTTAGGAAAGTGGTGTGGAAACATGTATACTAATTAGAGCTCTGAAACTTACCCAATTCAACCTTGGTCTTCTAGTTGGATATAGTGCTTTTGTGCAAGCAAAACATTATCGTTTATTCTGAAGAGCAAAGTAAACAACGTTTTTCAAAGAAAAGGCGGGCAGCGGCAAAAAGTAAGAACAAGGGAATTTCAAATAAACTATCTGTTGCACACAGAGAAACGCTAAACGTGGGACGTGTTCTGTCAATCTGAGCGAGTGAAAAAAAAACAAATTTGTAAAATGAAAATTTTCTGTCAGACGTAATAGACTAGACTAGAATGAAGGAACATATACCTAAATGGGTACAGAAGTCCGTGTTACCGGAGAATTGTAATGTTTCTGAAACGCATAAACAGCCTGTTTCCTCAGTCGCTAGACACGTCTTGACCACCGGTCATGCTATCGATCCATCTTGTGCATTCAAAATCCTGTTGCGCCATTCCAATCCGAGATTGTTACGGTTCGCTGAAGCAGTTGCAATTAATCGGCTCAAACTAGCTCTCTGTGTTCAGAAACAACTGTTCGTGAACCTGACCCTTCCCTGAAAATGTCTTATCCTTACTCGCTTACTGATTTTCCACCCCTCAAATCGATTGTTTCAAATAAAGCCCACCCATGTTATTGTAAGTTTGGTACTGATGAGTCGATACGAAGTGCTTGCATCTATCAGTTTTCATGTTCTATCTGCTTTGTTCAAACTAATTCGACATAGTCTGTGAGGTTTTTCAACCCTTTGTTCCAAGCAATAACAAGGTTTTTTTTGTTGAAGACGACCACAACTGTGAAGATCGATTCACGACTAAAGTGACACTTTAGTCCCTGTCGCTATTACAACGACTCATGTGCCGTGCATATTCGTACGAAGCAGTATGTGTGGTTGGGCCCGTTACCTGAGTCATAGGAAAAACAAGTGCGAACAACACTGTGTTTAGTTTACGTTTGAATTTTATTATTTGGAAAAGACCCATTTGAGTTTGCACTGAATTTCGGGAATTTTGATTATTTCAGATTGAACACCACCCGCATTTGATCATAGTCGTTCCATTCAGATATGCCTTTCGGCCTGCCCACTTTGTAAGAAAGCATCAGACACGAGTTTCGCCATTATTAGAGCTCATCGGTAGTGTATATCCTTGTTCGAACCGGAATTTGCAACTCCGACTCATTTGAGAAAAATCCGGATTTGAACTTGATTGGAATCAGTGACAAAAACAGCATATTCGGACACGGCAAGCGTTGTACCAGCTGAACTACGAGGCTGGATTAAATTTAAGGTTTTTCGCAGCTGGATTCCTAACTTATGGAATTTTTCACGCTACGTCTCAGTTTTACAAATTATCCCGTGAGCTACACGTTGCTCGGCCCGAGTGAATGCTTATGCTTATCGACCGTGAACATCGTCCAATTAGAGCCCGCTTGGATCAGCCAACACGTGATACGCAACTGTGCTGGACAGGGTGCACTGCTGTCTGCACATGTCTAATGCCAATCTATTTCGGAGAACAGTGCCCACAGCCGGCGCGGTCAAAAAATGATTGGCTAATTGATTACTTCCTATTCAGTTCCACTCTTTCATTGGTCCATACGACTATGCCTCAAGCCAGAATTGGACCTATAGACCTGGTTACACTCTACAGCCATGCCCCGATCGCCTTCTTGTCTACTGGTAGGTGCTGGCGCGAAGAAACTGGAGGTGTTTGTGTTCTCATGATTAATCGTAAGTAGTGTTTGCAACCGGGTAGCGTGGATTGGTCCATCTAAAGTTGCTGAATATTTAGTCAGTCATGGTTTGCACAAGGATTGCCTAGTCGGTCCCAAATGGATATCTTGCCAGCGTTCCTTCATGCAGACAAGACAATTAGAGGAAGAAATTCTGAGCGCAAAAAGACTGCACATTTAGTACTGTGGTTTCAGGTGTTTACTGTTGGGTTTTTACCTCTGCCTGATGAAAGAAGTCTAGTGACGGATGACCATTTATGTGGAGGCTTTTACGTATGAGGATTCGATTCACTCGCTGCTACCTGGAATATATTGGCCGGAAATCCTCCGACTCCTTATGACTCACATCTGAATGATCCCAACAAATGCTACTTTTATAGGTAGGTGCAATAAAGGGGTATGCTTATGTCAACTGAAGGCTAACGTAAAAATGCGTATCAGTGAGAAAATTTCTCGATAAGTTCTTCTACAAATTCACTCTAAGAAATTCGAGGCCACTGTGTTCTTCAGTCCTGTGTCTCCGAAACATGGATAAAGTTGAATTATCTGCCAGCAGTCAGATCATATCCGAGTAGTGCATAGAGACAATAACCTTGATATCACTGAGCTAACCATCAGCATAATTTTGACAGCTGACCTATATGGAATAACTCAAACTTCCTAACTCACCCACAGCCAGGCACATATTGGACAGAAGCCATCTGATTAATCTCGAATCGGCATTTATCATTAGAATCCGTCAAACTGATCAGTGGTTCTTACGTTTCACTGAGACTTGAGCGAATAGCCATTTCAAGCCATCATACTGTGCGCAAAAAGCAGTTACACGTAAGTCTCAAACTTAAATGAACCTACAGCTTAACCGAATGTTCTCCATCACACCTGACGCTTTTTGGTTTCTAAACGCTTCGCTCTACGCCACTAGTCCCATGCGTATCCCTGACTGTTTTTATCTAGTACCAAAGAGGCAACACGAAATGCTAACAGCTACCGATGTCTGTCTTCTCACTGCTGTGATTATGCACACTTGAAATTCTCTATTTATTCGGTCTATAGCAAGCAGCGTTAACGGAAGGCATCAACACAGAGCTGTGTTCTTCTTTAAAAGAAACCAGAAATTGGTTGTATAACAATCGCAAACTTTGTCACAGACAGTCATTCGGTGGGCGCCTTTAAACCAATAGACCATGATCAATGAAGAGCACAAAAGCTGGGGTAAATATTCATCAATCCCAGTGTTGTATTCAGACACCGGATGTCGGATTAGTCTGTTGTTGAAGTGTTATCCCATTGTAGTCTAGGGTATCGGTGAACTGAGCTAGTTTTCATCGTAGTCTGACGATTTTGGTAGGCAGACGGTCCCTCAAACAGTGTTCCTAGTAGTTCTGTCCTCATACCTCAACTACTTGAGCAACAGTCCTCTACACAAACCGGCATCGATCTCGGGCAAACAATTATCTTCCAGAGCCACAGCGTTCCGTGCGATGGCTTGGCTGTGTGAAGAGAAATAACGTTGGAGAGATTTTATTTAGAAATGGCCGTGCGTGAAAGGCTAATTGACATCCATAAAGACGTCTGCGTCATTAAAGCGTGAGCTGTCAGTATGAACCATTAGATTTCAGGTGCACCAATTATGCCTAAAAATATGTCATTTGATGTCACGGAAGGATCGAAATTCCATGTCATCAGACGTAAATCATTTAAACAGTTAATCGTTCATGTGCGTAGGCTGTGGTCAATCAAACTAGCAAAGCTAATCGATGTACACACTATCGAGTGGTTAAACGCAGTCTGGCCTGACCAGCAGAATTCAAAACAACCGTCCGTACAGGAACCGTACTATATTGGTTTCTAAACACACTGTAACCACTGATTAGCAAGTCAGCTCACTCTTCAGTTGGGTAAAAAAGGAAGTTCTGAATTATTCGTCGCTGTAAGGACACTCGAGTGTGAGTCTCAGTCAAAGTCCAACCAACAATGTCCGTTGTCGTTCAAGTTACCGTTCAAGCCTCGGTTTGTAGAAGGCAGCTTATGGTTCTTGAACGAAAACCTGTTGTGGCAAAATTTACCGGTCAATAAGTAGTACCACTTCCGCTGGACACGGCTGGTATGTTACCACCACGCTGTTCCGTTTTTCACCTAGTCAGTTCATAATTGTTTTGAGTCGTGAAGTTTTATCCTCTGCGGCCCTTCTGTGCCGGTAGTTAGCATACACGACCAGATAGTCATATTGCCGGATTGTTCAAGTACGTCTCACAACAGACCAGCCGTTGGATTTTGGCTACCAGAACTCTCTTATTGAATAAAACCTTGTTGACGGCTTAGCATTCAAAGTTAATTCATGCGAAAAGAAATGAGTTCGATTTGTAGGACGATTCACCTTGTGTGACATTCATCTGGCTTAGTCGGGAGCCCTCATGTACGGTTGTGTGGATACAACCTGTGGAAATGATAGAACTATGAATTGCAGGGGCAGCCATCCTATCAGGTCATGTCATCCGACCCTCACGGTAAAAAACAGACCAACTTATACTGGGGTTAATCTTCTTTGTTTTACCAAACCGGGGAATCCAAGCCTCACCGCTGTCGATGTTCATGTGATCGGTGACCACTGTGGTTTATAATATAAAGTTGGTCAGTTCGACTGTCGTTCAGACAAACGTTAGTCGTTAAATTCACTGGTTAGGGGACTGTCGGGCTAACAATCGCTATCCATTACACAAGAAAAGCACACGGCTGAATAGAGATTCGTATAAATTGGACTAAGCATGATCGTAGACATGACAGGAAATGCATGTAAGTGGGCTGGACTGGGACTATCCGATCACGCGTCAACTTGTAGCGCTCGAAGATGTTGGTCTATGTGACAGTGGATGTTGATGCCTGACCTTTTCTGCTACCTTGGCGAAGTAGTCAGGCTTGCGTGCCGCCAACCGGATGTTGATGGTAGGATGCGTGGACGGTGAGGTAGCTAAAATCCAGAATCTAATAGTCACGTTTGAAGCGGGTGAACGACCGAGATTGTGTCATTGGATTTGGCACAGGGCTAGAGGTTGTTACAAGTTTGAACAAACATGATACTGACCACAGTAGGTTCTCGATTTGAAAGCGAGCGTCATGAAGCATCCACACAATGAAATTTTACCGACTTTGTCATGGCACCCGTTACAACCGGGCAATCCAGCCTAAGCTGTGTGTTTAGTCAGGCCACTGGGGTACACACAGACCAAACACCAGTTAATTCAATCGCCCTGTTACAATCAATGGTTACAGAGTTTAACAGCTGGATTCATGTCATGAACATTCCTTGTTCCGATTCTGTCCCAAACAGCGTCACTTGGTGAGCCCACAAAAATAACCGATCATAGGCTGTTGATTTTTGGGGTTCAGACCATTCGGAAACGATTATTTTGATCACCCTATCTCAAGTAATCGTCATAAGCAACGTGGTATTGTGGTCAAAAACATCCAATCGTAATGTGAAGGTTGTTATCTTAAATCTTTTTCCTGTGATCACATCGGGGTAATTGTAAGTTGAGAGTAAGCCGATCGCCACTTATTACAGTAACACTTGTCAGCGGTTGACTTAAACGGAATAGGTTACCAACTTTGTGTGAATACCTATGAATGAATAAATAGCCGTTTGAACTCCAACTGACGGAAGCATTGTGATAATCCAGACTTCCAAGGTAGCCGTTTTGAAGTCACCTAATCGAAATGGTTGAACTACAACTAATCGTGAGCACTCCGATGACCTTGTTACTATTATGAGAGCGCTCCACGACCTGACAATCAGGACAACCTAATGTAATTGTTTCAAAGCTGGTTAACTTGCTGTACTTAACCATCACAATCTATAATAATGTTTGTGGTTCGATTTCGAACAACTACACTGACAGCCCATTTCTTTCGTTTCTATTGCATCCAGGCTAGAGTTGGGCTGGAGCTAGTTTGTAACCTGTTGTTAGTTCAACGGTTTCGATTACAACAGGCTTTCACTTCGACAGGTTCTCATAACGTGAGTCCAATAGATCAAGGTGAACAGTGGATACAAAATGAGAGTTGAAACAAGCTTGGCCTGCTGCTGGCAAACTTCCAGTGGAAAATGTAACTGTTTGTTCACCCGTCTCCTCACCTTGTAGTACGCGGAACGTGCTGTGCTGCTACACTAGAACAAGACGGTTATAAATATGTAAGACGGGTGGCTATGGTAGTGTAACCTTTCTGAAGTCTGAAACATCCGCTGTGACTCCCACATTTGAAAAAGTAGCATGGAATTCTTAACTCATTTATGCATGCTGTTCAATGCTGTACTGTCCTTGTTTTGTTACGCTTTTGCTTTCGTGTCTGTTAGCCTTCTTGCCAAAGGATTTGAGTTAATGCTCTGTTCACTGAACTGTTCAACAACAATATCTCTTTAATTTGGCGCATTTTACAAACCGCGACAAATGCTCGAAAAATAGTCGCTTGTTCATTTCGTCCACCATCATCCGCACTTAATCGGTGCGTTCATGAACACCTGAGCTAGGTAAATCTGTGTGCAGAAGTGAACGCACATATTCGGTTTTCAGTTAAGCCGGTCGAATGCCAAGGTTGTCGGCTTCATACACCAACTCTAAACAAACAGTGTCTGTCAATAGTCATTGCCGATAAACAAACGTGTTGGCGAACTTAAATAGCCGTCAGTCAACCACGACATCTTTACACATCATCAAGATAACACTGCTAGTACCGTTCTGTTGCTGCATAACGCAGTTTCTCATGTGAACAGCATGGAGCGAATGAAACACACGGACACTAAAGATCAAGCCTTAAGGAA
Source organism: Paragonimus westermani (assembly GCA_008508345.1). Classification (NCBI taxonomy): domain Eukaryota; kingdom Metazoa; phylum Platyhelminthes; class Trematoda; order Plagiorchiida; family Troglotrematidae; genus Paragonimus; species Paragonimus westermani. Next base: position 66,297 of record QNGE01000252.1, read on the forward strand.
AATCGGCAACTAGAAGAGCCTATTGGAAACCTGTATCTGCACTGCGCTGGATGTGTCAAGTAACAGACTGACGATGTTCTACTGCCAAGGACGTAGATACACGTCGGTCATGTAAAACAGTGTGTTCATGGCTGTGTATTTTCACATTTCACAAATCTTTCATCTTAGTTTAGATCTTGTCACTGCATCCTCTCTCTGTTTAGTTTCCGTGACATAAGAGTTTCCTTTCCTTATCAGCCAATCAGCTGGCTAACCAGCATTGGCCGACTGGACACAAAGGCCCCATTGGCACACCTCCCGGTCTTATTCCGTCGTGGTTACACCGGATATGTGGTGTGTGGGTGGAACCACAGGTGGTGCGGCGCAAGCCAATTGCGGTGATGTTTAAGCGCAGGCATCCTTTGAATTCAGTCACTGTGACAGGCTAATCAGAATCGGATGTTACCAACCGTATTTTCATATCTTGTGGTAGATATGTGGCACTAAACAACTTTCAGGGTCACCCTTCCTTTACGACCACAAAAATGATGAAAATCGACAAGACAGAGAATAAAAGCGCTTTCAACTGACTCTTATTAGGGTGTTACCAGTTTTGTCTAAGATAACGTAAGTGCGATGGAAGAAATATCCCCGAAAGCAAGAGTTTTACTTGGAGGTAATTTAATCAGTTGAGTTAAGGGGAACTACTCCAGACTCAGGTGGACGCGAACCTCATAAGTATACAGGCAGCAGATACTGTACAAAGATGGCAAATCATTGAGACCTAATCACGCTATGATAAATTTACTTACACAAGCCCATAAAACTCTAATCTGGAGAGCTGTCTCAGCCTCTACACTTGGCAGCAGGTTTTAAGTGTCTCATCGCCTGCAAAACTAAACATTGGTGGCCCCGGTGAAATTCCAGTAATTGTTTATCAATGTTCAGCTAAGACACACCAACAATATAATCAACAGCACAATTGTGGACAAGTGTATCTATCTCAAAACTTTTCGGTGGGGTAAAAATACGGCTGTTACCTTACACTTTAGTCGTTTTGCTGACAAAAGGAAGGTTCAACCATAAGCAACCCTCAGAAAGCTTTTTTGACTGAAATATTTGTTTTATATGGATTGGCGAATCTGTACGCCCGACAGCCTCGCGGAGGAACTAGATCTGATTACGTCTGTCCTACAATCAAATAGTTACCCCAGAAGTTTCATAGATAGGCACAGTAGACAAAAATTACCATCCGAAAAGGTGTTCACTGTAGAGAAAAAGAGAGTCTACATAGAGCTAACATTTAGGGATGATTATGTCATGCAGCAAACAGCACAGCGATTAAGAAATTCAATTAAACGAACATTTAATGCAGCTGAACTCCGTGTAATCGCTCGGACTCAGAAACTACCATTGCCTTCAATCAAAGGAGATCAGCCTATCGGCGCCACTTCACATTGTGTTTACCAATTTGTATGTAACTGCGGAGAAAGTTACATAGGCAGAACCGAGAGATGCTTGATCTCCAGAATGAAGGAACATTTACCTAAATGGGTACAGAAGTCCGTGTTACCGGAGAATGGTAATGTTTCTGAAACGCATAAACAGCCAGTTTCCTCAGTCGCTAGACACGTCTTGACCACCGGTCATGCTACCGATCCATCTTGTGCATTCAAAATCCTGTTGCGACATTCCAACCCGAGATTCTTACGGTTCGCTGAAGCAGTTGCAATTAATCGACTCAAACCAGCTCTCTGTGTTCAGAAACAACTGTTCGTGAACCTGACCCTTCCCTGGACTTAATGTCTTATCCTCACTCGCTTATTGATTTTCCACCCCTCAAATCGATTGTTTTAAAAAAAGCCCACCCGTGTTATTGTAAGTTTGGTACTGATGAGTCAATACGAAATGCTTGCATCTACCAGTTTTCATGTTCTATCTGCTTTGCTCAAATTTTTGGATTGTAAATGTGGTCCTATTCGCCACTTTGGGAATGGTATCTGAACGATAGAAGTTAATGACGACAATTTAGACTTTGCATCCTATTTCAACTGAATAAAAACATACGTAAACGCCAGTTGAATAACGCAGCCTATTGTGGCATGCGTTGAACTCCGGAAATGTCCAAAAGTCGTTTCACACATGTCTTCAATATGAAATTGATACCTACCCTCACCGATTATGCAATAACCTCTGGCTGCTAAGTAGATTGAAAGATTTCTTAGTGAACAGGTCGAGGCTCAGCTGAGACGAAAATGTGGGCTTCAACTGGATCTGACTCAGCGAGCGCTCTACCCACCTGAGCTACAAAGTCACACTATGGATACACACTGGTAAGTGGACGATGCGGGGGAATTTCGGATCGTTTACGAAACCAACGACTTTAAACTACCGTGTTTTACAGAAACCTCTCTTGTAGAAGAGATGCATCCGGCCTTCTGCAACCAAGGAGAATTGATTGTTTCACCACAGCAACGAACTTTGCTCGAGCTGGCATGTAGTTGTAGTGTTGCTGTGCACGTTGCACCTCATTGGTTTGTTAACTTCACTGGACTTGGCTATTTTATTTTGCTGGTTAGAAACAGTTAACTGCATACTTTTCTGGAGAATTTACGGTGAAGTATAACGGCGTACAAAATGAAAACGTAAGTTGCTGACTTCCCACCCCAAATTTACATTCGTGAAACAATTGAAAGTAACTGTCAGTGAACCTTAAGATCATCTGTTCGCATGATCCAGAGCATTATTTATGTGTTTCCAAGCAACTTAATCTTTGACAGAATAACAAACTGAACCATTGACTTTGCTCTAGACAACTCTAAATTATCATACACAAACACACAGCCACGTACGCATGCGACTAATACTCAGGCTGCTTGGTTGCCTCAAGAGGCGAAACAATAACTATTCAGGTAAGTGTTAAGAGAGTTTTAGTTGATATAAGCTGACCATCTCTCACAAATGATTGCAGCTTTCATATTCTAGTAGACTTTTTAGTAAGCTACTTTCAAAAGGAAGTACTATACTCGAGTTCCGCCGTTGTTAGCACCTGTCAGTAGTGTGTAGCTTTATCACAACCAAAATTAGAAGTCCGGCAGTCGGGCAACCATGCTGATCACTATGCCATTAATCTCACATTAAGCAAGACTGATATATCACTGACAAACGCTCAGCTATTTTCGGCTATAAGCATTACTTAGATTGCACGACCACCTTGAGAGGGCATCCAGTAACTATCTTGTTCATTTAATTCGGCGGCCCCACGATTATGCCATTTTTATTTAAAATCACAAAAAGCAGTGAAAAGTCTATGGGAATCTGAGAGCTGCAGTCAGCTGACAGTGATGTTCAAATGACACCAGCTCAAATCGCGTGTAATTTATCATCAACGAAGCTAACGCTATCGAGAACGGCAAACGGCTGTATCCATTTTCTAGAAGAATATGCAATAAGTTTTAGATTTGCCACATACGTGGGCGCGTGAAAATCTCTGAATCCGGGGGAGTTGAGATGCAATTACATTGCGCTGAAACTTACCACCTCATTTGCTGATGGGTAAGAATGGAAGATACAGCGAAAGAATTATAGGAAAGATGGTGATACGCAAATCCTGGAAGTAAAAGTACACCAAGCCATTCGTGTAACCGGTGGTATCCACATGCCTACAGCCGTTTGTGAGTCATGTGATGGGGATAGTATTGATGGATGTTCTTCTTTGTGAAGCTAAACACACAACCAAACCTCGCACGTGAAAATGTAAAGGGATCAACAGAATGTTGTTGTATACGTTGGTCAGATGCAGTTGATTTAGTACTTCCACGTTTACTCATAAAAGTGGAAGCCGATAAATAATCGTAAGCCAAAGTGAAAGCAGAAAAATATGAACAGCAAACTTGTGGTCTGCCAATGAATAATTGTAACGGGGAGTTTAAACGACAGTTGTTAACCGTTCTTTCCACTTTGATCATCCGGGACATTTCTGAAGTGAAATGGCGAGAAGCACCGGTCGGTTCCCAAAACTCACTGGAAACAATATTTGACAGACGTTAATGAAAAAGTCTGTAGATATGCAGCAATTTCGATAGCACCTCGAAATGTTCTCTGAGTCAGCGGAACTCCGATCTTATCAGCTACGAAAATGAAAAACTTATTGAGTTTATCCATCTGTTGGTTTGAAGTTAAGCGTTCAAATTTATGTCATGAGCGTTTAAATGTCAGCCATTTTAGAAAAAGCCTGCCCACTACACTAACCTGGGTGGTGTCAAAATTCGCTGGTATATACATCAACTATGTTTTTCCCATAGTGATTCCTCTTTTAAGCATAAGAATATGTCTTTTGTGTAAAAGTCTTTTGTGTTAAGACAGTAGAATTTCTCCATTGCATTTTGAGGCTATGGAAGTGGTCTATGATTGGTCTAGTGATTCTGACTGCGAGCATGGTTGCTGCGATAGGGCGATGTGGGAGAGGACACATAATTTGTCAAAACTGTCATGTGGTTCACTCGGGGTGTAGATTCCAGCCTATATGGGCGGAGAGCAGGACCAATGATTGTCGTCAATCATTCTGTGACCTACAACACAGGTACAGTCAAGTGGCCTCGAAAACATGTTCTCGTATTTCAAAATCGGCCGTGGATGACAGACGCAAATACAGCCGCATGAGTCCCGATACGCGTAGGAGCATTATTGAAACTTCCGAAAGAGGCGATGATTGGCGCGTGGTAGCTCGCCTAAATGGAGTCAGTTGCAAGACTGGGTACAAGTGATATCATGTCGATGGTCTTAGTTACGAAGCGCAACCTTGCAGAGGACATAGAAGTAAGATTTTGAATGAATCGGAAATCGACATGATACTAGAATGGAACTCCACGAACCCGACAGTGACTCTCGCATGCATGTTACATCTCCATAGTGTGCTTGTGCGTTTGTATTCACACATGATTATTCATGAACGAATATACGAACGAACGAATATGCGACAAAAATACCAGAGACCTGGAGATTATTCCGCGAATTGTTCAAGTACACTGTGATTGGCTGCAATGGCGTGCGAACGAAATACCTTGTTCGGCTACGTCTATCCAATATGACTAGTATACAGCCACCAATGAATGGTACACCTATCCACAAAAACTTTGGACAAGACCGGAGCACACTACCCGCTTTCACAAAGCATATGCTTCGCAGTTTTGCAAATCTACTCCAGATTATGCAAACGGTTATCCTTCGATTAAGTGACGACAAGGTTAACTAAAATATTCTGATCTTCCACTCTACAAAACCATTTTTAGACATGAATAGGAAAATCAATCATGTGGAGTTAGCCCCTGATTAGGGCTTTCATCATTCACTGGTAGAACTGATATTTACGGCAGTAATCCCATATCTTGTCGTCCATCGCTGACACACAGAATCGATCATTGTGGTAGACAAAATGGGCACAATGTGTCCCCGTGACGTCCTTATGGTAAAATGGGCTATATGTTCCAGAATACGCATGCGCCATTCCTGCTGACTCAGTACTTGGTCAGGATCACCACTTATCAACGCATCGTCATGGACTGGCAACTACTGCTTGACTCTCCTCTCTACTATGCTCCAAACGTTCTTAATGGGATTCAGCATAGGCGAATATGGTGCTGGTCACAATAGCTGTCCTTCTAGATAAGCATTCTAACAAAAGATGCTTTCCAAATCAGTGTGACAAAGGACTTTGTCACAAATTACCACTACTGTTAACATAGCCGAGCCGATCTTCAGTTTATACATTAGAGCACAAAACCATTGTTTACAGTCAGTACTGTTGTAGACATCCCTTTGCACAACCAATGTTATATGAGACACGCCTTGCTGACAGCAAGTGAACTAATGCCGTAGGTTCTCGTAAGTCTGGTCAAGTCAAAACAACGATAGATTTCGTGAGTCTTTAAGAATGAGTGCACAGCTTTTGGCACACACGTACCTTTAGTAGATAAACATGAATTCCAATCAGACGGTTTTATGAAATTTACTGGGCAGTGTTGCAGACAACCACAGTCGGTACCAATAAAAAGCTGTTGATTTACGTCCACGTTTCGTTCAAGAAGGAGTGATGTGGGTATGTGTAGAATCCGGGCTTAGTGAAGAAGAACGAATTGGGATGAGAGGAGACAAATTCTTTCACCTGGACTTAGTTGGGGAGGTAAGCACATCTAGAAACTCGGAGACAAAAGAATGATGTAGACGTCGTACGAAGCTTCATAGCTGAAACAAACAACTCTCGAAGTGAACACGAAACAATGAACTGCCCCATACTGTATGGTCGTTGTTCCAGGTGATTTAGTTGAAGCCTATGCTGAATCCCAATAAGAACGTCTGGAACATAGTGAGGGTCAGAGCCAAACAGTAATTGCGGGTCCACTACGATGCTGATGAGTATGGCTTATATAAACTGGAAATTGCTGACCACTGATTCCAAATCTCCTGTTCCCATAGATTATCCAGTCAATCCCTTTCCAAAAGGATCACCAGATTCAACTTTCGCTCTGCTAGAGCTCGTCAGCAATCCACACCCCTGCGACGGCCGGGACTATAACTCCTTCCACCTTTTTGTGAGGCAACCGTGTTGACCACTGCGCCGTCAACCTCACATTAGGCACGACTGAATTATCATATCGGAACCCACAACCACTTCCACTCGTGAGTACTCATCAAGTTGCCCAGTCGCCTCCATAAAGAACACAGCAACCGTCCTGTTAACTCCAGTCAATAACCTCATGAATAGGACCTCCGATAAAATTGGAAATGTACGAACTCGGCAAACCTGTTAGAGGATCATTTAGATCGCTAGTGAGTAATCAGTAATTTGATTTATTTCAAGTTGAACGTCACTTATACTTGATCGCAGGTTTCGCATTCAAGTGGACATCCCAGTCAAAATTTTTTAAAAAAAGAATCACCAGACTTGTGTTTCGTTCTTGTTACAGCTGGTCAGTGGGGCATACTATTGCCACGGTTGGGACCAGAACAACAGTCACTCGCTAATGACGTTACCATATTGCACAAAACTCGAGTATAATGCCTTTCTTCGAAAGGGGTTGACTGAACAGTCAGTAGGAATGCAGCAACCGCGATCATTTACCAGCTATGTTCAATTTATACAAATCACCCCTCCAGTTGTTGTACACAGAGAGGATTCTGTCCGGACTTAGGAAGATTCACGAAGTCTAAAGAGAATAGTTCTGTTATCCACGTAAAAATCAAAGCGGAACAGCGTACCACAGTAAGCTTGATTTATAGAAAATGTGCGGACGGAACTGTCATAAGCGCCGCCAGCCAGCAACAAATCAATACTCAGGTGGCAGAACTGAACCGTAGTCACGAGAACGTGCAATTCATGGTGGAACTAAAGAAGGTGCATTGCCTGTCGTTTTTTGATGAATACATTTAAAACGAACAATCCACCAAACTTTCATTGGGCAATAATTACGGAAGAGTAATATTTTTGTCGATCTGAAAACGAACATTAAAGAATGGCGAGAATTTTTATTCACCGGAACAGGAGAATTCTCACAGCCGAAGCAAACAGCGGAAATTGGCAGCTGACTGAAAACGCATTAAAAGCGAACGTATATCCAAAATGTTTAACAAGACGATTCAACAAACCACTGACCACTGACCAAACCATCCACCTGGCCGAAATAAAACAAGGACTTATTCGACTTTGCTTCTAGGGTGATGATATCCGTATAATCACTAACAGATGAGTAACTACCACTGTTCAACTAGTAGTATCAAGTCTGACAACCAGCTGGCGTTCAACTCCGTCCTTACACCTCCATTCACATTGTGGTAACTACCCCCTTCTCATGTCCTTGTGTTTGGACTGGCGCGTACATATCCAGTGTTTTTGTATGTGCCATCCCAACAACTGCATGCCGACCTGAGCAAATATTTCACCTCCATTCTTCTAGCTCATTTGAATTGGTCTTTAGGTGTTTTAATGATTACCGACCCACACAACAGGCAGTAGAATTGGCCCATTTTTCACTGGTTTGCCTCGCCACTAATACGCGCTATCAAATCTTATCTTCCTGCTATCCTGGCAGGAGAGGAACTGAGGTGGACATGATGTAACCTTCGACTACACGACCATAACGAGTATGTTTACGTTGCCAATAGAACACCTAATCTTGCGCTGAGTGTACCATTAATCTTGTGAATGCAGTTCAACTTGCCCACAAATAAAGGAAGAATCTTCAAACCAGAATAACGAATTATCCCTTAGGTCGAATTGCGACAGCATCAGTCAACTGGTTAAGAGTTCTGAAGACGAGATCGGAGAGTTACGTATATAACACACGGACTTGATCCATCACGCGTCACATGGGCAAAGCAAACCACATCAGCTACAGTCCGTTCGCATTCGTAGTCACTTTCACACACCGAAACAGATGTTCATTACACTTTCCTAAGACAGTCACCATGTTTGTGTCCTGATGGGACTATTTTTTAGAACGAACACTCACCAGGTTGTGTTTGCGAGTTTTTCTATTTGAACAGGGCACTTGTTGTAAGTGATAACTCGACACACATTTTGTGGTTTTATCCTCCACAATGTGTATTTGTTAAGCTGCAGCGTTATCAATCCAAACGATAATCGTGCAGTTGATCATCCTGGCTTGGTTGGTCAAAGTTTTAAATGGAAGCTTATCACGTACACTAAGGCAGTGTCAAACAATTAGACCAAAAAAGATGGTGGATGTTCTGGAAATTTAAGGATAACAACCCTGGAAAAACAGCAGGTTAAAAGCAAATGTGTAATGGGAAAGCACTTGGATTAATGTCACGTAACGTGTACTTTCGTTCGTGAACAGTATGGCGGTACTCCTACGCGCCGGAACTAAAGGAGAGGTCTCAACGCCATGAAGATGAGGGATCACAAGCGACTATTGAAAACGTGCATATGCACTATGCGACACGTGGCATCAAGGTGAATAACGGTATACTGCCGCCCAACGAATACGGACGCAAGTCAGCCGTGCAATCTAGTGTTCGTTTTTGTTGTTCTATGTGTTCAAATACCTTCTGGTGGATTTAGACAACCTCACAGGCCAAGTGTCTTTTACAGTCACAACAATGTTACCGCTTACTGAATATTAAGGTAACTGAGTAGGCTCAGTGCTCGCGCATGCGTGTGTGAGTTGTGTTTGTTTGTGTATGTAGTCGTGCATTTCTTTCAACCAACCTGGTTTGTTTCTGTTATACAAACACCAACATATGCCTGCCGATATACAGAAAAATTTGACAAGCAATAAATCCTGCATTCTGCTAATTCTGACTTCCGTTTAGATATATAGGGGTACAGTTTACAAACCCTCGTGTGAACATAACTGGCGCGGAAAGACCACGCCGTCTTATTAATGAATGTCACGCCTCGACACGTCAGAATGAAGCCAATCTGTGGTTTGTAAATTACGCAACAAATTATTCAACATTTGAAACGTTCCTCATATTTAGTATCTTCGGTATTGTTGTTAATCAAAATCGCTGGGTCAAAAAGGAACTAATTGTGCCAGATATTGACTTCTATATATTGTGAAAGCTGGTCAGGAATCGCGTGTCCTCCGGTCGGGTGGACTATACTGGGAGAACTATGAAACTATGTTGGAAGCTCACGTGCCACGAGTATACACCCCCACACTGTACTACATTGACTACACCAAATGATCCGGGAAGTAGGCTGCTTCAGTGACATTTTTCAAACATCGAGCGCGAAAACTTGAAAATTCAAAGTAATTAGTCCTGCAGCGATTTTAACATATAACACTTTCGATAGTTGCACTCAGTTCTACAATTCTGATGTTTTTACTATTTTGGACACTTCTCTTTCAGCCAAGTAATTAATTTTTTACTTCCATTCCCTAAGTAAAATCGCAGCTCACCCCTTACCTTGTCAGCCTGACATGTTTTCTCCGTACATTCTTTATTCCAGGTTGGACAATAATACACTGGGTACTTGACGTGAAGGCTTGTTTTCATTGTCATACTTGCTTTGATAGTGAGGATCTAACTGAGAACCATTCTGCTGGGCTATTTCAAAAGTTCCTTTGGATGTTTAAATAGAACATTCAGAACAAATACTTCTTATTGACTTTTCAATACCACCTTCAGAATAGTATACACCAGTTCTTTGACAGAAAACTAAAGGGTGAAAGTCCATTGGTGGGTTAAGATAGGTTGGTGAGTCCACTGGGGAGTTAAGTTCAACAGCAATTATTTCTAAACACACAGAACTGAATTGCGTTGGCTAATTGTCAACGTTCCAGCCGTCAGAATTCCGGTTTGAAATGCACCAAAAAGATAGCCTGATAGCGTTTGCATATAAGCACTTGTGTCTAAAACAACAACCTCAGAGACCTTATTTAACCTAGATATAGCTAAATATTTCGACTTCAGTCCACTTAATAATCGATGGTGTCGGAATTAACAAGGGAAAAAGCACACAATGTTTTCTGTAAGACCAGCGTTTGTACGTCGAACGACCTCTCCCTTAATAAGCACATTAGGTGTTGATGTTTCTCATATTGACGGAAAATCAACACTTCTATTTTGGCGAGGGCGGGTCAGGCTTCAAGGGCGTTCGAGTAAACAGTTAGTTCGTATGAACACCCATCTTTGATTTCCTGCCGCACTAGCTCACAGTGTGCGGTCAGGTAATATTGGAGTAACAAAATTTGTCCACCCAACACTGGAAGGCCTGGGCGGAGTTCAAATGCCGGACACTGTGAGGATGTGCATTACTGACAAGCGTAAAAAAGAGCAAACTACAATCTAGTACTTCTTTTCGAAAGAGGCAGACCAGAAATTTGATCTGATCACGAGAGCTGCGATCAGCTGTGGGCGTGGGGTATGTGTGAGTACTTGGATATTTGAGTGTTTGGTATTTTAACCATTGATTTTCGGGTATTTGCCTACTTAACGGATGTTAAGTAGTATAATGTGATAACACGTTTTTGCAGTCGTTCGCTTGCTCGCATGTCGTACATTTCCTATTACTTATGACTTCGTGAATAGGACTTTCAGACGTACACCATTTCTTGGGCGACCGCAAGACTACTTCTGTGTTCTTTTTTCGACCTGGTCGATAGACTATTTCGGATGCACGCTATCCTGTAAGGAACTGTTAGTCAGGCAGACTACTTATTGGCTCAATACGGCAGTGGGCTATATTACAGTTTGTCGTGATGCACGATTGGCAGCTTGCCATGTTATGGTTGTCATGTTCTGTCCCTGTGGCTTCACAACGCTTGTAATGCGTTTGTTCTGACGAACTTGAAAAAGAGCTAGAAAAAAACGCAACAACCGCGGTCGATTTGTAAAGGCCTTATATCTGTGATCGATGCTGTATCGTTGAGCTTAGCATAGGCTAGGCCCTGAATATTTATGACGGTATCAACCAATTTTACATTCATTCATATGTGGACAGTTCGCTGCTGCTAAATATTTGACTGGCTGTCCAGTTAAAAGCATAACTAAACAGCAGAAAAATTTTCTGGGATGCAACTAGTTGGTGCGCTCTCTCCTGTGTACCGTTTCAGTTCAGTAACCAAACCAACAAATCAAAGGAAGACGGTCATTGGGCAAAAGTTAGAACTACAGGTCTATTGAGTAAAACCAATAAAATCCCACACAGCATCCATATCACTGAGTTGTGTTTGGATACACATGATAGGTTTTAGGTCCTTGATAACTAACAAAAGAAAGTAATTCTGGTGGCATGGCAGAACCATGAAGCAAATGGATATAGCATTGATGTGATCCTTCTCAGTCGAACAAAAGATCATAGAGAAAGTATACACTAAATCACGAGCAAAGACTAGTGCCGACTGTCGTTAAATGCGTTCATCTAGCCGATTGCGCATGCAACCCGAGAAAAAGCCTTGAAACCAGTCAATATTTCAGTTATTTCTGCCCCAGTAATTGACGGAGTGTCTGATTTTGTTATCCAGTTGACTTAACCGCACTCAAAATTGTTTACGGACGGTAGCTTATTTTCTAAGTAACCGAAAAAGCTATGAAACCCTTCGCGAAAATTGGGCCACCCTCCATGTGTCCACACCACATTGACCTCTTAAACAAGACGCCTGCACCAAATCTGGGTCACGTCAGGATAAGATAATACAGTCACAGGTCTCGAACAGATGGCACGAAAGAGAGCACACGCGAAAGCATTTTGGGACGGCTTGGACAGAACGATAACGCAGGTGAATGAGCTGGCTATGGGCAGCAGAGAGACACAATAAGTCAGCCATGCCCACCCCTAATTCCGCCTTGGAAAGTAGTATACGTTTAATCGACTTCTGAAGTTCGGTTTATAAATGGATGAATTTTATTATAAAGGCGATGGTGAAACGACGCTGAAAGTGTGAAGGCCCTGCATGGAGTTTCTGACGAGCTCGCCTATACAAGTGAGCAAGTGTAAATGGTAATACTCACCAAGTTTACGTAAGTGATACATTGAGAGACTGGCGTCTTCTGCATAGCCTATTTCTTGACAATGAAATTACGCTTACTTTAGGCGCTTCGATGACGTAGCACTGATGGTCGTGGATTGTCATGCTGGTAGCTAGTTTGGCAAATCCGCTTGAAAAAAATTGTGGGATTCAGCTGGGCTAGAATTATCTACAGTAATAGTGTGCCGGAACACAGCAAACGCTCTAGGATCTGAGCTACACTACCGCCACGGTGCTGGCTTGGATACAGCCAGAGTACGGCTTTTTCGCAATTGGAACTCTTCCAAATTACCAAATCTGTCACGCTACTTACTAGTAGTAGAGTTTCAATGCTCAAGTGTGACGTTGGTATATTCCACTGAGAACTGTTTGAAAAGCCCTCCTTGGGCTGACAATCCTCTGGTTTATTTGGTACATTATATTTGATACAGTTGGCAGGGTGAGTAGCTAAGTCAGACTTTGAAATATCTGAAATGTCAGCATGACTTCATGACTCACCTGACGACCCTTTGCTGCGATTTGGCATGCTGTTTCTATCTTCCGTTCCAGACTAGACGAATCCTAGATTTTTAGCAACTGTGTCCATTTTGATCTCTTGGAGTGATACTTAAACCTGAACAAATGCAGAATAGCTTAAGATAACCGGAGTCTCGTGGCCTGCGCAAATGCTGGTGTGAACTTAGGATATTTAGTAGCTGATGGAGAGGTAGCCTAAAAGATGTTACTATATTGGAGGCCGTACTGGCGGTATCAAGCTTGGTATTGTTTATTCATGTTCCCACCCGACAACCTGAGCTTCGGTCATGATGCTCTAGTCACCCAGTTTTTTTCAAAGGGAATATTTAGGTAACACTTGAGCACGGTCCATGTAGCCACTCTCGACCTCGCTACCTAGCAACCGCAAAATATTTCGCCGTTTGGTCATTACTATATCGTCACCTTTGGTTACGCGCTCAGTCGATTGACCCAGAACTAAAAAAGAGAATAGATGGGGGAACACCGTTTATTGAAAGAATAGGTCAAATGTAGGCCACAGAAGCTCTAAATTAATAGGACGAAACGATTACCATACATGACAGACAAGACCCAGAGCAAATCAAATGTGACGATCATACGTGGCCGTCAGCGCGTCAGAACAAACCACGTGACAGGGTATATCCGAAAGCAGACACGAGAAGACGCAGTCCAGACGGTGTACAGTCGTTCGACCGCGTATCTGAAATATGGTTGGCTAAGTGGAGCCATACCACCACCCACGACTATACCATGCGAACCAGGTCGATCGATCGATATGGTATGATGCGTCCTGGCTGTTTCGTCGGGAGATGCGTCTCCTAACAGTTACCTAGCTTATTGTCAGGGTATATAGAATCTTTTGGGCTAATGGTTATTCGTATCTTCGTCCTGCGTTAAAATGTTACGGCATCTCTTCATATCCTATCCACACGACTGAGCTAGTCGTCGCTCAGGTTCCTACAGACGACTAGAAGGTGATTTAACATACCACAAGTATAGTATCTAGAATTGTGAAGTGGACATGTAAGTCGAGCTAAGGATTGGGATTTTGATTCAAAGTGAGACAGGGCTTACGAACCATTGGCCGCTATGGAAACAGGTTGCTCAAGTGGCAAGGTAAATGCCTTCGACTGATCTGGTTAAACAGTTACTATTCCTGGTATAGAACACCCAGTTATAAAGTTTTCAAGTTGAACACCACTCACAGTTGATCGCAGCCTCAGCATTCACATAGAATTTCCAGCCAGCCTCCTTAGAAAAGAAGCACTAGACTCGAGTTTCGCTCTCACTAGAGCTCGTCAGTAGTGCATATCCTTGCCACGACACGACCGGGATTTGAAATCCGGACATTCCAATCATGAGGCAACCGTGTTAACCACTGCACCATTGACCTCACGTTAGACACGACCGAATTATCAAATCTGAACGCTCAACCACTCTCGCTTGTGAGCAATGATCAGATTGCCCGTGCTGTACAAAATATTGCGAACAGTGAGGTACTTCGGAAAGCGGGTAGAAACGCAACTGAGGCCATACATATGTTCAGTCAGCTGCGTTGTCTGTGACACGTCTGTATGATGGATGACAGACTGATTCCCTAGTAGCTGATATACGAACTAGTGAAAGCAGGCAAGCGAAATCTTGGTGGTCAAAAAAGGACATTCTGGGGTTTCGTCTAATTAAGTGTTTCACTCGAGAAATATGAAGCACTAAATTCCTTCTATCCAGTTCATCAATACGGTAAGAAGATATGCAGTGCGGGATGCATGCATTTAGTTTATTCTCATCAGTAGATTACATAAAACATTCGATTATGTGGGTTAAGCAAAAGCCGACAAGACAATGCAATGAGCGAATATAGTCTGAGGGGAATAACCAAAATGCTTGCATTTCACAGTGTCTTCTTGTTGTCTTTCACGTTGTGATACCGATACTGTAAACACAGCCTTATGCCGGACGCTCCGAAAGAATACGATCCGCATGACCATTCAAGGAGTCAATAAACGCAAGTTACGCGCCCGTGAATTCAAACGTGCGGTGGTCAAAGGATTTACAGGTACAATCGTTCCGGAGGACAGAAATAGTTGGTGTTCAGATGAATGAGACTACCAATCCGCCGGCTGTCTCAGATTGTTTGATCATCAACGTATTCTCAGTACACCATTAGCAAACACAGATGAAAGTGCGTGAGGTCTGTTATGTCTGGTTCTCGTTCGCATCAAGCAAAGACCACCACTGTTTGCTAAATCACCCATTCACCTTTTCAGAAACTGTAGCTGTAGTGGCCGTCCACCTTCAACATTGTTGCTGTATGAAGAATGTCTTATTTGGTTTACTGTTCAAATTCAAATTCCGGTTTTCTCACTTATCCTATCCAGAGTGCAGTAATATGCACTCCTGTACTGAATCAATTCTTGCCCCATATTTTCGATAGCCTTCTACCCAGCTTAGACATCACCGTTAGAGTCTCTCCAGTTTTTGTCTCCGAGAGAAAACCGTTTCATGTTTCATTATTGGCAAGTAGTAGAGGATTTGTTCGACCAAATTTGAACATCACTCACATCTGATCGCCGATCTCTCATGCACGTAGGCTTTCCAGTCAGATCCTTGGAAAAGCAACAGTATACTCGTGTTTCGCTCTCGTTAGGGCTCGTCACTAGTGCACATTCTTGCCACGGTTGGGAATAGAACTCCCGTCAAGCCCTCATGACGTAGCCGTGTTGACCATTGCGCCAGTGACCTCTTACTAGTTACGACTGATTTATCACCTGCATACTCTCGACCACATTCGCTGATGAGTGATGGTCATAACAGTCTACGGTCCGGTTAACCATCCGGTTGGACCATCGAGGTCTTCACCCACTTTCCTCCTGATCTTGTTCCTTCGGGTTTGCACTGAATGCATGATGGGTGGGTGGAGTCACGAATGTTGCAGTGGGAACCAGTTGTAATGAGTGTTATACGGATTTGGCCACTGTGGGTGGCTAATCCGAAACAGATGCCGCCACCTGTGTGTGCACCCAGGTAAAAGTACAGTGAATATAAAAATGGTCCAGGCACCTTACGTATACAAACGATATGTGCGGATCGGGTGCTGCAGAACAGTACTTCATGACCAAGGGTGTATACTTTGTAATACTTAGGTTTGTTCCCTATCGGTAATTCTGCACAGACATCTGCATCTTCATGATGATGTTATAGCTAACATCCTCTTTGACCTCGTTGAAGCTCTCGAATTTCATCAATCCCGAATCTTACAATTTTCCGCTCGAAACCTCCAGCTAGATTGTCATTCGACATGGTTTGCACCAACGTTCCTTCGATGAACAGATGGCTTCTTTATTTCATCCCAACATGGGTTACTCGTGAAAGTCACTCAAGAAACCAACGTGTCTCAGGTGATGTTCCGCTTTTTCAGCTGCTGTCGAATTAAAGTGAAGGGAAGTCACATCGTGTATTTGAAAAGGCAGAAAAAAGCAACATCAGTAACGGCTGCCCGTCATTCTGCCCCGAGGTTGAGGCACCTTCTAGATGGCAATGAGGTGGCGTCAATAATGATCGTTGTACAGTTAGGCGGCCTACCAACCCCCTTGAATACTGCAAACGATGGCAGTTCGAAATGACTGGATAAACGAGTCTGTTTGGTTAGTTCATCAGCTTCCATAAATGTCTGCAGATGTGTGATGCACACAGCTGGACTGAAGCAGTTAGCACCAGACCTCATACGCAAAAAGCATGGTTCCCATTTGCT
Organism: Paragonimus westermani; assembly: GCA_008508345.1. Lineage (NCBI taxonomy): Eukaryota > Metazoa > Platyhelminthes > Trematoda > Plagiorchiida > Troglotrematidae > Paragonimus > Paragonimus westermani. The sequence continues at coordinate 83,037 of QNGE01000252.1, forward strand.
TTACCATCATATTGTAGCGAGAAGGCGTCCAACAAAGCACAATCTTTATTGTCCAAATCGCTAGTCACATGCAACGCGCGCTCTCTCGTTTATGAGTCGTAATTCCAACCCGCAGCACCCCCCGGTTTCCGTTCACACGTCGTGTGCACTTCTAACCGGTTTACGTGTGTGACCGGTGCCTTCTATCGGAGGGTTTTCCGCTTGCCATTCCTCGTCTGTTTGTCCGATTTCGTTGCGCGATGGCTCGTCCGGCTGCTCGTGCTGTCCGCCATCCACCCAGTGTTGGCCTTGACCCCAACATCGTGTCGAGATGTTCCTCTGAATGTTGGAAAAACCACGCCTCCGATCTGGCCGTCTGTCGTATTTCGCCTCGCCTGCCCTGCCTCGCCCGTTGGTCCGATCTAGTCGAGCGATGACTCATCCGGTCGCGCACGTTGTCCTTGATCCGATCGCGGCAGGTTTTCGAACGTACCTCCCCCCCACGTTGAGGTATTCGGCCGAGCGTTCGAAAACTCGCACCCCCGACCTGGCAATCCCCCACAATATGCGTATTGGCTGAATGTCTACCCACTTAATGAACGAAAAGATTTGTTTGCTATTGTTGCTTAGTCTTCGGTGTTGATCAATTGTGATCTTCGCCGAACATCACTCGCTCATCTAGTCAACAATTCCACTGCGCTGAAAACGTTTTCCTTCAGGGGCAAAGCTCGGCCGGGTGATTAGAAGGCGTGTAGTTAACTGAAGCTTCCACACAAAAGCTGGATGGAGGAGCACGCGTGTACACGGTGAGGGGTGGGCGACTCACTCATTGCTTGAATATTCTCATGACGGGAGATGAAAGTACTTCGGTCCATGCATTAGGTTCTGTGGAAGAAGAGGAAGGTGTATGTTGGAATTTCTGTATAATATTGCCAATGATTCGATCTAGAACATATTCTATTGGTATTTTCGTCCAGAGTGACCACGTGTGTGAAGGCGACAATGTACTGATTCACCGATAAAGAACCGTGCGTCGAAGTTCAGAACAGCTTAAGAAAGTACACTGTCTTGTTCACGGTAAATTCAAGCAGACTGCGGTATTCATTCCCCCCCCCAACTGCGCACAATACACGGGACAGTGTCTGTTTAGGTAGGACGTTAACACGTACGGTTAGCTCGTGTGAAAATCGACTAACTGAGACCGAATGATATTCACCCCCAAATCACCTAGGCGATCGATAACTTGAGGCGAGTGCACGTAAAAGTGAAGCGAAGCAAGAATAAGTGGCAGCCTTTTTCATGTCAGACCACGTAGACGATGTGACCGGGTAGACGATGTGAAATGATCCGGAGTGTTTGTTTTGCTCGTATGCGCCTGTGGGTTTGTGTTGTGTGTTAGCCAGACGATGGCAACCACTACGCCAGCTGTTTGCCAAATAGTTATGGTATTTCGGATGACATGGTAAACACCGCACTGCCAACGAAGAGTTGAAGTTCAGAGTTATAACCGATCGTCTAAGGGAGGTGTAAGAAAGATATTTTCAGAACCGAAATCTTAATGGACAAGACCTTCACGAAGAAGACACAAGGAAATCAAAGAACACTGGAAATCTTAATAAGAATGTCTACAGCACGGGTTTACAAGCAATAGTAATCAGAACACATCAAAATTCCCCACTCATTTTCACACTCAATACAGAGGTTTCTCAAGCGCTGTTGATGTTCTTATACTACCCATCTGAATTTTACCTTGGAGTCTCAACAAGGAAATCATTGGTAAACAAGCCAATAAAATCAAATTACCTATTATATGGGTGAAAATGAACAACACATGAGATAGACGATAAAAAAGTGGTTACCAAATTGGGACGAGCCATCGGATGTCATTGTGGGAAAAACTATTAGGTAGGATTGGTTACCGGGCCCATATTATCACTAAATATCTACCACCGACCAACAAAATGATAAACACAAATACTGCATCGTTCAGTAGGTGATATTTTGTTCGTGGCGGGTTTGTCCGGAGTGTGATAGCAACCCGTATTACAAGCACATCTGTCAATGTTTCCTTGGCGCTCTTGTTCGAAGCCGGAGACAACAACAAGAGGCACATCCAGTGGGTTCACAGATTACTTTGGCTGCGTGCCAAAACCACATAACTTTGGAACTGGTCATGCTGGTTTCAGTTTCTTCTGATTCACCAGGGAATATCACTACTTCTGATATTGCCGTTTGTTCTCTGTTTAGGTGAAATTCATTTCACAATGTACGATCAGTAAAGTGTACTCGATGTCCTGGACATTCGTGCTTTGCTTTCTACGGCCGTATGTCGGACAGTGAACCAAATCAGGAAAACCGTCGTACCTGACGTGATCTGTGAACGGTTTAGTCTCAGTCTTAGCGAAGTGGAGTCAGAATAATTGGCTCAAGATCATCTGAACCAGCTGGTCGTGGCCAGTTTGGAGTCACGTGATCTTCAGGGTGCGTAACATCGCATGACGGCCAATTGCTGTCATATGACCAGAACCAGCTGACTAGGCTAGCCATAAGAGCGCCGAGGGGTTTCTAGTGGCTGTTCTCATGGCCATTTGGATTCAGGGCTGACCGATGCACACCAGAATCTCGACGTTTAGGGGGCAACTTAGAAACTACGTTTCGTGCCTAATAGCAGCATAACAACAGAGTACCAGTTCGGACTAATGCTGTACCAAGTGTGCTAGTACTGTTATTTACTGTTAGACGGAGTGTATCATGAAACACTTAGAATGAACGGGGCTCATTTTGTGATGGGTGGCCAAATCAGCGATGCGATTATTTAAGCATTCAGTGGAATACCTCAACGCGGTGATGAGTTGTGGCCAAAACCCACAAAGATCAGATTGCGGACAACATAAGCAACCGCATGAGCCATCATTCGACGAAGTTGGACCAACGGGCGAGAAATAGCAATCGAAAACCCACGACAGAAAGCATCAGTCACACACGCAATACCAGGCGGAAATGTGTACACGACGTTCAAGTGGAAACAACCGCTGCGTTGTTGTCTAAAATTCCGATTTATAAACGTGAACGCGCGCAAAACGTGGGAAGGTGTAAATTGGACAGTAAATATCGTGCTTCATTAATCGGTTTTTCGGTACATCCTTGTTCGCCTGTCCTCGCTGTAAGTTAGGTATTGGGGAAAACCGTGCCGGTATGAAAAAGAAAGCTACAGGATTGTTCCTGTTTGTGAATGACTTATGTAGTCAGCAGAATGCAAAAAACAGCGGTGATTTCATCAATATATTTTCCCGTGCACCTACACATTTAGGACCTGTTTATTAACTGTTCGACAACAATATGCACATGAGTTCATTTACATTGGTTGTAGGATATACGACCTTCCATGAAGACGTTAAGCAACGTGCAGCGAAAAACCAACTGTCTCCAATAATCAAATCAAGGTTAGGTCACAATGCCATGGTACAAATTATCAGAGTGAATAAGTAGACAACCACAACAGTTCCGATCCACAGATCATTTCCGGGAAATGAATAACAATTTGGTGCCGACCAGTCCAACGGAGTTCCTCAGAAAAATCAAGGGGTTCAAAAATAACGGAAACAAGCTGAGCTCCAAAAAAGTGATACACATATCAATCATGCAAAATAGAGTAGTAGGCAATTGGATATTCTTATAACTATCAGAATGGTAGGCTAAAAGAAAATATCTGAATCAGGGTCTGACCAACAGTCAGAAACAGGAGAAGTAGAATATACAGAGGTAAGCAATGGAGATGGATAGGGTTAGGTCGGAGTTTCACATGTGTGACATTGAAAAAGCGACAGACCTGATGTTGTCTACAGCTTTTGGCAAAAAAAGCGGTTGCTTCTATACATTTTTAGTACAAGCTATGTTATTCATTCACCTACTTGCAGTTTCCCTATAATAAATTCAAGGTGACATACGCTGCATAGATGTAAACTTAATTTGTGCACATTGATAACTAAACTTCTGATCTACCTCGTGAACAGTAAGTCCCCAGCAATGTTTTCTTGCGTATGAAGTAAGTGATACTTGTAAAAACAACGTGTTTGCAGTTCTACGAGGATTCCTGATTGACCGACTCATGTTAATGAAGCCGAAATGTGGGGGAGATCTTGGAATGTTCCGCAATAGTAGACGTCATCAAAACGCTTAACACCTATTTTAATGGCGAACCTGTGTTTTTCCACAATCCGATTGGCAAGCTACGTCAAACTGGCGAACTGGCCTTTTTTGTCAGTCACCGTCATCTACTGTTAATCATGATTGTAACTAGTGATTACAGATACCTTACTGTTAGTCGATTTGCCCCGAGCAGAGAACGGTGGGGGCTGAATTGCGTAGCCGGTTTACCTTTTCTGATGCGTTCACTCGCCAACTTACCAATAGCCTAATTCAGTGTCCGGTACGTAGAAATCAATCTCAGGATTTATTTCATAAGGGTTTTTATTCCAGTTGCTGAACGGAACAAATATCGAACACTGCACTGTGTATATATGACGAATTGATTGAAATCCATACAGCCGCAGATCATTTACACGAAATGGTTATTTCGAACGAGCTATAGACATACCGAAGAAACAGATATGACAGGGGTAAATCACTCCTATCGGAAAATAAGATAATGTGTGTACATCGCTGTACGTTAGCTGGAACAATCACCAGAATGACCCCAACTGATGTTAGGAAGGAGCTACTTCCTACAGTACTGAACATGCCCAGTTGAACGTCACTCAACCATTGTGCTTTTGACTACCCGATAAAGTGTTCATTCCTCTTTATTTATACACTCCCTTTTTGTTCCTTTAGAGACACTTATGGTGGCTACGATATCATGTGCCTATATGAAATAAGCCATGGACACCACCCAGCTTGATTTACCAGTAGAACAGTGGCGTCAAACCACAACGTAAAACTAACAAACGCATTAGATTCGATTAATTTCACCCCCGTGACCAGCGTGATTCCTCTGATCCAATGAGTTGTTATCTGATCTCGTGTGTAGACAGCGTAATTCGTCTGGGGGTTCAAGCGAAATCTCGGTCAGCACACAACACGGAGTTTTTGTTTTGTACACAAAGAACACCATTTGTCAGGAGGATGATCTGAATTCGTAAACCTGCCACCCACCTACTTATCCAAATAGTGCCTGACCTGAACATTGTAGTTGCAAATTTAATGACCTTGGCCTAATAATGAATAATTGGCAATTGAACGTTTTCTCTCCGAGGTGTTTTACGTGTATGGTTTCAGGAGTTTAAAATGTGCATCGTGTAGTTCTGGTTACTTTGCACACTGGAAGGATAAATGAAAACAACAACCAAACAGATATCACTCATTGACTCATCACAGAATACTTACTCACCTAACGATCCTTAGACCATCATCATGATTGTTGGCAAGACACTGCAAATACACCCTTGCGGCACAATTAGAGAAGTGCGCAGTATCTTGTATGTAATTCCGCGACACTGTTTCATAAGAGGTCCCCTTTAAGTATTTAGATAATTAATTGCCCTTTGGCACACTGAGCAGACAAAAGACTGAAATGACGCGATTTATGCTCGAGCGGAATTCGCTGCATCTCTGCTGGTGTTTACTGCAGACGAGTTAAAATGTACGAAATTTAAACCACGAAAAAATCACGAAAGGTCAAAGTTCAAAACTAATTGGACTGCTACCAGGGCAGCATCGACTTCAAAAACATTTCGTTTTGTACTCTCAAAATGGAGTGATGGTGTGTGATCCCACTGGCCTCAGCATACCGTAGCAAACGTATGTCTCGACTTGAGAACAGAACAGAAATGACCCTGGTGAGTCAATCACATGTTGCGTCACCAAGTGATTCTCGGCTATCGATGACGCTGGCTCCTTCCGGGTGTTTGCTGTCAAGTTGGCTGATCGTGTGACCCTCTGTTGAACCCATTTGGGTAAATGTTCGAAAACCCTGGTTCCAAGTTGGCACTCAGTTCTGCCAACATAGATTGCTCCGCATTCACATTTGTACCCATAGCTTTTGTTTGATTTGGCAAGATGAGGCGTCGGCTGCCTAGCCGGAGGTGTGGAAATACAGTTGCTAAATGAACGTAATTTTATAGACATCACCATTTTCAAAAGTCTCAAACCATGTGGAAGTCAGATTCCTCGGATTTACAGGCTCCTCAGAGTGCGCAAGTCTAGAATTCCGTTAAGACTAATATTGGCTATGTCCAACTCTCCACAACACAAATTGTTCAAATGATTGATGAAATTACTAAAACGGGCACGAGATTCTATGACAAAGTACTGTCTGAAAGACAGTTTCCATCTAGCCTCACTAGATTAAAAGTACTTTCAAGTGGCAACTGTGTTTTGTTGGAAACACTTAAACACTTAACAAGACCGTTTTTCTTAAGGTGACCAACCAAACAACAGGTCACTGTCAATTATGGGGTTAGTAACTTCTTTTCCGCACCAGTACCGTTCGCAGTCAACATCGATAGACCGTCCAGCTGGTTGCACTCTCTTCAGTGACACAAGAATAAGGCACCATATCATCAATGAACGGCATAGATACTCGTTGTAATGAGGTTGAACTGGATCGGTTTCGTGATTGGGAAAGGTTCAGCCAGTCAGTGTTCACATACAAGCTGCTATCGACGGAATTACGGTCAGAATGGCGCCAAACAATCACAGATGGTGAGTAGCTGCTGTTGAATGCGTATCTGTTTCAAATAGCCGAGCTGCTAGATATAAGGTCGCGGAACAGCACAGTAATAAGCTGGCCAATCAAAACGTGAGGACATCCGTTGCCTTATAACAGTCGTAAATACTGTGGTTCGTTAGTAAAAAGGTGTTTTTTCCCATGAAAAGAGATTGTTTAGTGTCGCTCAGATGCCTGTCATGATTTTTCGTGACTGGGCAGCACAGCACACGACCTTGTATCAGAGGACAAAAAGAAGCTTGCATGCAACTTCCAAGGCAGTTCATCGAGCGCTTTTGCGATTGTTCCTCTGGAGCAGCTGGACGTGACGAACAGAGGCCGATTGCCACAGGCACGGCGAATGTAGAGACGGAAGTTTAATGATTTTGCAGTTTGTCCTAATGACCGAATGAATACCAGTTGGCGATATTCCTGCATTGCTTTGGAAATGGAGGTAGACAGATCCTGACGATTGTGATTTTCGCTGACGACGAAGACTAGAAGGATCTGGGTACGGTGATAAGTAGATTCGAAGAATACTGTCTTAGATAGGCAATCGAAACTTTTGAACGTTGCCGTTTATTTCGAAGGAACCGTCGTCAAGAAGAGTCTATCGATCAGTATGTGACGGCACCGAAGGAGCTGGCTAAGATTGGCAATTTTTGCATGTGCATGAAGGACAGTCTCATACGCGATCGAATGGTTCTCAGTGTTCAGCACAATGCAGTGACCAAGAGACTGCTGACAGTCAAACAGTTAACAATTGCACAGTGTATTGACATTTGGAACAGCGAAGCGGCTGCGGAACAGAGAGTCAAGGTCCTTGACAGTGTAAGTGGAACGGAGCTCAACGCGGTTAGCCAGGCACGATCCAGGCTCATAGCATATCCCTGCCTGTTTTACGGTGGACATCATGAACAAGGGGAAGAGAAATTTCCGGCGTTTGGAAAAATTTGCATGAAGTGCCGCTAGAAGAACCATTTCGCCAACGAACGCAAGTCATCACCCGTCAAACTGATCAGCGAGAGGGCAGAGATACAACAAATGTTGGGTGACGTTCGAGATGCACCTGCAGCGAACAAACAGCCAAGTTGCCAGATGCAAGGTCGTGGAACAGCACAGCAACAAACTGGCCAGAAAAAATGGTGAGGACGCCCGTCACCTAATAGCAGTCGTAAATACTGCTGTCCCTTTATAAAAAGGTGCCGTTTTTTCCTGATTTTTCTCGATTGGGCAGCCAAGTAGGCAACAACCGTCAGAAGCATTAACAGCCCATCGTGACCTAAGTTTCACAAACATATCTGCCAAACGAGGGAGCCGTTGGTTTGTATATATATATATATATATCGCCTTAGATGCAAACAAGCCAACTAGTATATATATTACTTAAAAAAGAGCACACACTAGGTAATGGACGATTTATTGTGACGCCTCTAATCCACTATCGCTATCAAACAAATGTGTATATATATATATATATATATATATATATATATAATCGAGTTGGCTTATTTGCGTCTGAGGCGGCAGCCGTCTGTTCACAGACTGCGCACTAAGCATGTAGCGGTGACCTCCCAGCCTGAGGTAATTAGCACATTCATCGTCGCACTCGTCACGGAAGCAAGGTTACAACCCTGTGACCCAAAACATCAAAATTTATTTAGCACACAGCGCGTTTCACTCCATGGCTGTCACTGTCTGTACTCTGGGAAGCCTGTCCGGATGTCGTTCCTCCAGATTACCTGGTTCAACGCTAAGTCATTCCAATACCTGAAATCTATCTCACAACGAGAAAGACTTAATTAAACGATATTGTGACATCTCAGCTTTGAATGACCGCGACCTCGTTTGTCTTGTTCAGTTGCCCGCACAGCATCTGATTTGGAATTCGATCGTCGCCCATCTTACGGACGTGTCTCAGTCTGAAGCTAATTGAGCTTCAATATGGCTTCTTTCCTGTCCATGCCCGCTCGCCAAACTAGCTCAGTTTTCGGAACCCTGTCCAGCCACCAGATGCCTAGGGTAGGTCTTACACATTGTAGATCGAAACGGCTCGGGTACCACACATCCCGTCGATACATTATCCAAGTTTCACTACTGCGAAGCAGGATAGATAGCATCAGTGAGCGGAAAACAAGCGGATTCCTTGTCATATCCGGATTGCGGTACGCCTAGACACATCTTTAAGGATGTCCCGGAAGCAGTATGGGCTCGCAACTCGTGACCCACAGACAAATTGCTACCCGAAACGCAGAAGTCTGCAGACCTGTCCACAATGTTTTGACTTGTGTGGATCTCAGGTGCGAATACAGCAGCTCTGGGCGGAGAGGACGGATGTAAAGATAAAACCTTTCCTGTGTTGTTATTAAAATCAATTTTGGGTGTCGCGATCGTCAAAACTGTGATCACTCACTTCAGTTCTTCAAGGTGTGCAAACAACACTCTTCCTATGGTCGAATTATGTAGCACAGTCAGCCAGCCGAAACGACAATTATTCAGTAGGCGACCGTCCACGTGGTATTCCGGTTCCATGTGACCCTCCAAGTTCTAAATAATGATTGTCCATATTGCCTTCAAATATGGGTCAGTTGAAGTTGAAGTTGGGGTTCAACCCTGTCTCACGCCAATAACAATGTCGAAATCACCGAAGTTTTATCTCCCGGATTGCACTTTTGTATTCAAAATCTCTAGGGAACGTTTTAACCTAGCTGAGGAATTTACTCGAGCATCCAAACCTTCAAACATCATCCATACTACTTTATGACTCACGGACCCAAACATAAAGAAGCCACTAAGCTTAAAAAGTTCCCCAGACAATCCAACTTCATTCGCAGACTTTTCATCAAAATAGTCCTCTGGACCACTACTATGTCCTAAATGTGAACAGCTATCTGCTTGGTGGCATAATGTAGCTGGTTAGTTGCTGTCATCCGGTCGGCGGTAACAGGCCAATGCATTAGCTGCTGAAGTGTTTGCGCCAAATCCTCATGGTATCTCTCGCGTTTGTGCATCAAACGTCAGGGTCCGTATTTATGTATCTAGTAGTAGACTGGACGAACACAACAAGAGGTGCCTCAGGCAAACCATGGAACTCCCTGTTTTGCCGATGGTGAATCAACTAATTTTGTTGTCCCACCAGTCACCCTTGACTTTACGAAGTTTTTCTACAGACTGACGGCGAACACTCCGGAACCTGGCTCTTTTTTCAAGTTGACCATCACTCACAGTTGATCGCAGCCTCAGCATTCAGATAGAATTTCCAGCCAGCATCTTTCAAAAAGAAGCACTGGACTCGAATTTCGCTCTCATTAGAGCTCGTCAGTAGTGCATATCCTTGCCAAGGCCGGGATTTGAAATCCGGCCATTCCAATCATGAGGCAACTGTGTTGACCACTGCGCGATTGACCTCACGTTGGGCACGACCGAATTATCAAATCTGAACGCTCAACCACTCTAGCTTGTGAACAATGATCTTTTGTTTTTATGGCCTGAGTCCGTTGTGAAGACAGCTGAGGCTTCGTTTCTGTCTCGTATCGGGCTAGAGATAACAATATCACTTTTATCAAACCACTTCGGGTGTTTCTGACGCTGACTATCAGTTGTCTCGACGACTATAGCCTCTTCGGGCTCCTTGAGGTGTTACCATATATCGTCAGGGGTGTGAATACACGAGCATCTTTGAGACAAACGGTAACTGCGGAATGAAACACAGTCCTTTGAGTTCTCCGACAAGTTACCATCCAGTTTTCACATTTTGCCATATGATATTCAATAAGCATGATCTCAAAAATGAGTAAACAACTTGGTCCCGAGTAGCTGATGGTTCGTAATACAGTCATACTCACAAATCACTCGCATGATGTGTACGTCGAGAATGTCATGCCGTCGTACGATCATGTCATGAAACAGCCGTTGGTGATCACCCTGTGGTTAGGTTCACGTCATGATATCGCTCACATCTAGTCGAAAACGGACGGTTCCAATGGGCAGCTCATGAGCAGCACATTGATGGAGCTGGCGACTACTATTCTCACTGACCACTGGGCCGCACACAACCCACCGGTTGAAGTCGTCCAGAAGAAACAGCCAGTCAGTCACCGGTGTCGGACGAAGTGTAGTGCAGAGACGATCACGGAGTTGCTCCTCTGTCTCATCGGGATGACACAGTTGAACCAGAAACATGAAAGAAAGTGGTAGAAGAGTAACATTTAGAAAAGAAGCGCCCCAATCGCTTTGTGGTAGGCTTACTGTCCACACTGTCGAAAAACGTTTGGTATCATCTAAAGAGTTGATGTAACCTCGAATACATCATTTGCGCGGACCACTGGCCGGTCCAAGTGGATCAAACCTTGAGCCACCGGTTCTGAATAAGATTCCCAAGAAAACTTTGTATTCCGTTCCCTAGCGGGCTAGGCTTTTGAGCGAGAAGCTGTCTGCGAGGGCCCTTGCGCCAGTCTGGGGAGCCCGTGGATACAAGACGCTACCTGTATTGGCATAATATACATGCGGTGTTCGAACTGTGTGTCACCAGACAGTCGGGATGCTGTACCGCACTGGTAGTCATTATGTTGAGCTGTACCGACACTTGAGTCATTTAATGGGGCGATGCAAAGCCTACAAGCATAGATAGGTTCTGGGAGCACAGCGATTGTTTAGTTGTCACTGATGGCATCAACTCTTTGGTGTTAGGCGAATTATTTGGCATCCGTCCCCGAATCATGTTTATGCGCTAGCGTTAAAATCAGTAACAGCGCAAACAGACGCACGTTAGTGCACATCGGTTATCAAGACAACCGTGCACGTCTTAGCAAGTCTTTCTGTGCTCAGAGTGGTGGTTTCCATTCGTTAACAAAAGTAGCCTACGCTAACGAGAGATGTCACTCATTTTGATACGTAATCCGTTCGAGAGGTTTCCGCCAGTTTTAGCTGAAGTCGACATGACAACATGAGTTAGGCAACAAACCGCGTTTACTGTTTATGACTTATCACCTCGTTCCATACGGACTAAGGTACTGTGGTATCATCTGCAATTTTATCTACCAAAACCGGGATGTACTCTTTGGTCTGATTGCTTAATTGCCGCTCCGTACTGTTCATGAGGGCGGTCCAACGCAAAAAACACTTCGTAGACGATGTAGGGTTTAGCGTTGAGCGGCAGAGATGTTTCCAATGGTAATGTAAAGACTCAGGATGTGATAAACAACATGCCCTGTCAGGTCACGTAGAATAAGCGTCCCACAACTTCCATGAGACAAGTTTTTAACAGGGAAATGGTCTCATCACTCTTATGCGGCAATCGAAAGTAAACATTCAGTTTCGGGACTGTTAAAGACGTCATTGCGACTGATTTTTGGTTTCCGAATTTATTGGTGAATGCTAATGGATGGCTACTTTACTTGGCTGTGGTTCCCAACAGCGACATCACTTGGGTTAAGGTTTCTCGTAAGTAGATTCGTCAAAAATTATTACACGAAGTTATTAGCAGACCACACATGTACTGGGGAAGTTCAAATACCGTCCTGTTCAAGTGTGTCTTTGTAGACACACTACACTTTGATATTTTCACTTAGCTACGATCCAGTGAAAACAGATGAACCTTGGACCGAAGCGAGGGCTTCGTGTTGTGAACATAGACAAAACTGGCTAGGTTTCACTACTGCAACCGCTACTGAATGAATGCCACCAGACAGATTCATTATGAAAAGAAAAGTGTTTTCGTCACGAAGCAAGGAGTACTTTTATACACCTCAACTCGAAATATCCAGAATTTTTGCAAGTGTTCTTGCAGTAATGGTCTAGTAGAGAGGATGATTGAAACAATGATCCAGAAAGGATAACTCCGTCCCTCCGGTTGACCAGATAGTAGCTCATGTCTAAACTAAACCACTGTCAACTTGCAGTGTCAGAATGCTCATATGACCCATTAGCCCCTCCACCAGCCTTCACACGTTTCCTGTTCCATCCAAGTTTTTGTGAGGAATTCCTAGTCCATCAGTCTGTCTTTTCTATTCCACTCGACCACCGCATTTCACTATCTGACGCTCTGTGGCATGCTTGCGGTTACTGTGCTGAGTTGGACGAAATTTCAGCTGGTTGGATGAAGGATAGTCAGAAAGAGTCAAATCACCGAGTGCTATCGAAGAGCAATCGGTGATAACAACAGCAAATTATTGGTTCATCTGGGCAAGGGTTAACCAGCTAGCCCACAATACAGCCAGTTGGTGACGGATGTCAGCCGCCCTTGATAGCTTACACTTACCAGTGTATATGGAGTAGTTGATAGGCAGTCGTCTTATCATGCAGTTGTTTGGGAAATTTCGGGAACATACTGTGGTATATGCGTCAAGGCCGCCTGTGTGTCCCACACTCGTGCCAAGGCGCCAACAGTGTTCTGATTGGTCGTGGCTTCAGCGACCAACGGCTCACTCATCCATGCACTTTAAAATGACCCGATTGCTTGTAAATGCGACAATATACAATGCGCTTCTACTGAGTGACTTGTTCTCACTAGCGTTGTTATTGTCCGTAAAGCATGTAGTGGATGGGGTCGGATACAGATACAACA
>QNGE01000252.1:96545-127985 GCA_008508345.1 Paragonimus westermani
ACTACTACAACTACTTCTACTACAACTACTACTACTGCTGCTGCTGAGGCTCATGCGCTTATGCAGTATACAGTTCAAACGGTCAAAGGAGATGTGTTCTTTCAATGTCCTTTGGATCAATTAGTACAGGAGGCTGGAAGTGATGACCTAATCTACATTACTGCATCAATGGACACTCCCGTGAGTCGGCAATTTACATTTTGTCCTACGCAGAACACACGCTACAGGTCTGACCGCCATTCAAGCTAAGGCGGAGGTGGTGTGGTATATGCGTCAAGGCCGCCTGTGTGTCCCACACTCGTGCCAAGGCGCCAACAGTGTTCTGATTGGTCGTGGCTTCAGCGACCAACGGCTCACTCATCCATGCACTTTAAAATGACCCGATTGCTTGTAAATGCGACAATATACAATGCGCTTCTACTGAGTGACTTGTTCTCACTAGCGTTGTTATTGTCCGTAAGGCATGTAGTGGATGGGGATCGGATACAGATACAACACATACACGCGAACGACCGCAAATCGGATCATGCCTACTGGCTGGAGCACCAGCATAGTTCTTTCATGTAAGGTGGTTTCCGCCGAAATCAAATACAGTCGCTGTGCGGCTGTGTTGATAATATATACCGTAAAAAAATATTTTTGTGCGTTTCATGTTTCACCACACAGCTCATTACTGAGGAACGCTGCATCAGACCGTATACGGACGATCAAAAGTACCTGTCTGTGTCGATTTGTCTCTGATATGTACTTACACATATTGCTTCTACAGTGGAACTGAAATCTTTCATATGCAAATATGGTTAAGAAAAGTGTATGCAGCTGTAACAGACAAGCCGGACACTCTGGCTTCGGCTCCTTGTTATACTCGTGACCTAACTTCGTGTAACATGGAGACACGGAGGGTGAGCGTTCTTTTTAACAAGGGGCTCCATAAACGGTGCTGTAAAAAGAGACGACACGAAAAAACATGAGCCAACTGTTTAGTGAGGCGAGCACACGAATTACACAGTCGAAAACCGAAATAGGACCAAGGTGAAAACATACTGTGGTATACAATTTGTCAAGAGCACGCTGGGGCCCTATGCAAAGAGTGTGAAGTGCAGTAAACTGAGTACTTCTTACTAGCTGCCCCTTGGGTGTATACCTTCCAAGGTGAACTCATTGTCGAGGCTGTTTTTTGGATTTTCCTCAATAGTTCACAAAGATATAAACATTCCTGTTCGGTTTGCGACATTTGCTGACTAGTAAATACCCATATGTTGATATATACACGGGTGCGGGATTTTGTATTTAAAAAAATCTGAATCACCGTAGGGTGTAAGGTCGATCGAACAGAAAAACGACCAATTTCTCCATGCGATTCAGAAGTTAGGGTTACCACTGAGATTGTCTTTCATAAGTAACCACTACGATTGGAACTCGTTTGATTCTCAGTAGCCACTTGTCACAAAACTTAGCAGTGAGCTCAGAAGGATTGATCTTACGATCACAGTTGTAAACTTAACTGAACTGATTCTGGAGTAACAGACATTGGACATCGTTTGATGGTTTTGGTCACGGATATTGATGTTACCTATTGGTACAACACACACACATCTGCTCAGACCGAGTAGTTTGGGCTCAATAAGCACAAAATGTGATAGGGAATATTCAGTAGTTTAAGTTGAACTATTCAATCGAAAATAAACAGGACAACGTCAGTTCTAGAGGACCCCTAAGACCCGTAGGACAAAGTTGTAAGACGTTTAAACCTTTACTATGAACATAACATTTTCCGTGTTACTTGCCTCATCATTTTTCAACCGCAGCACGCTTAACGCAGTAACAGAAGGTGACTCATCAAGCGCGCCAGTAGTACTCTGATCGATCAAATTAGCATACTTAAGGCGTATGGTAACTTCCAGTTCCAACGCAACGTCACATGTTCGAACGATCACACCACCCCGCACTTACCTCCAAATGGCCAAGATCAGCTGATTTGTGTGACCATGGGTCAGACGCCGCGGCCACAAAAAACCGACTTCCTGATATCCCCAAGAGCTCACGCGTTTACGCAAAATGTGACCACAGGTCATGTTTTCATACGGTTTTATTCTATTTATCTTTGACATCCGTCCTTCAGGAACGAATAGATGATATCAAAGTATTGTTAATATTTCTGGTTTCGTATAAACTGATGCTTACGTTGAAACTTGCTTGTCAAAGATCTTCGCCCTAAAGGTACTCTACGTTAATGCTCCGGTCTACTCATAAAACAGTCCACAGTTCCCAAAGTAGGCCGATTAACCGTAGCCGTTTTGGAAACACTTTTGTCAAATTCGATTACTTTGGCGTTCCTCATAGCCAATCACTCAATGAATTTCACGATGAAATGATAAGACCGAACTGTTTCCTTGTTTGCGTTTTAGCCTTGTATTTCAACAGGTAGGGAAGATCACAGCAATTGGTGAAGTCGTGGGATACCTCAGTTGAAATCTGAGGAAACCTTTGACTTCACAGTGAGGTGCAAAATGATAGTGTGCCGCGAACTCGTTGATTGTTCGTGCTGCCCAGGCTAAGGCTGTTAACGTACGTGTGCTCACTGATGTAACTTATACTGATTTTTCTAAAGTTTTCATAAGACTGATTAGTCCATCCTGCTTCGGAAGGTACATGTTTGAGACCTTGATGAACTTCTGTTTACACCTCCAGAGGATTGCTTACTAGAACATAAGCTCAGAGTCAGGACGAACGGACAGGTTTAAGGTTGGTTCCTTGTCAGCCGTGGTTTTACGAAAAGCCCTATCCTGGGTGACCTGTTATGTACTCTTCCTTTGTAAATTATCGGGCATTGTTGTGAAACTGGAAGGTACATTTTGTGCAGGGCTTCTGTGTAGTTTCAGATGTCCCGAAAATTTTGAAGATTTTGGAGATTATTCTGAATCTAGAAAAATAGGGATACTGGAATTTAGCACATGTGTGTCAGCCGTCTAGTTTCAGAGTTTGCCACAAAAATATCATTTCAGTGTTGCCGATAGGGAGAAATAATCAAGTAGGTAACGCAAAGTAAATAGTGTGCATAATTGCCTGAGATTAGGCAGTATGAACATTCTCTCCTGTGACGCCTGACAGTTATACTGCAACTAGGAACACAAGTGTGTACACCCAGGTGCTACTCGGTCGCTAAGGACTTTGGCTCCAGCAGTTCATTCACACATATGCAAATTCGATACATGAGCGACACCGGCATGCAGAGATACCTTTTACATGAATTGTTTCTAGGCTGTAACCAATTATGAAGAGTTTGGCGTATGGAGTAGTTTGTGTGAAATTTAATCAAAGAGACTGAAGGCGCCAGTAAAAAAATTAATTGCACTCTGAGAGAAAATAAACCAATTTCAGGTAGTCGTGAAGGACTATAAGGCTATACGAACACATAAAGTGGTCATACAGAGGGAAGTCCCGTGGACCGGTGGGACTGGTTCTCGTCGCACTAACTCCTTTTAGACAGCATGACTAACGAGAGATACACTGTTTAGCCGGCAACACGGTCTATCTCCTTACATGTTTTTTAGCTTGTCAGGTGTACTGCTAGGCGTAGCCTAGTGCTTTGCTCGTTTGATTTGCACTGTCACTTCCGTGAGAGATTTGACAACATCGTCTATCTCAGATGCACATTTCCTCCGCAACCTCTGGTAATGTTTTCTCAAGTAGCGTTACCCGAGACCTCACACATGCTGTAGCAAAAAGCCGTCAAATAAATCGTAATCTTTATTGTCCAATCCTTTCGTTCCCACGCCATGCGCGTGCTCACATTTATGGACCCTAATTCCAATCCACAAGACACCGGCAGTTTCTTGTACACTTTTACCCAGTTTGTGTGTGTGGCTGGTGCCTTCCGTCGGAGGTTGTTCGCTTGCCATTCCCCATCCGTTCGCTCGATTTCGTTGCACGATTGCTCGTCCGTCACCCATGTTGTCCACAATCCGCTCGCTGTGGGTCTTTGGACGTAACCAATCGCTGCGTTGAGGTACTTCACTGAGTGGTGGGAGACTCGAGCCCACCACGATGTGTTGTGAGCTGCCAGAATACAAGTCAACCAACTTATCGTTGTGGAACTTGTCAGCACACGGTACTCAAGTGACCACCTCCCCATATGTAGTAAGGCGTCTTGAAAATATGCAATGGTTTGTCCTCAGTAAACGCTGTGACGACTGATGTTGTTGAAGATCTACCGGGTTAGAACATTTCCGACGCCGTTCTCTGAGGTAATGAACGTTACAGCTCAGACAGTCCTTAGATTCCCAGGCCACTAAATGGCACAGCTCGACCCTAAGGCTGATTGTGTCGTTCGTTGATGCTTCCAGATCTTTGTATGGTGCCATTCAGTGGATTGCAGTTGTTAACAGATGTTGACGAAGTGAACTGTCTCGAGAAATTTCACTCCCTGGGTTGGCCTGGTGAGCTGCTTAAAAAGATAATCCAACGCTGAATTGCCTTCAGGGTCATATCTGTCACTGATCTGTCGAATTCGGCTGGAACACAAGTGCCAAACGAGTCATTTACATCCGTGAACTGCGTTACGGGATGGGACAAAACGTCTGAATGGTAAAACCCGTCTAGTTTCTGGGGGTGATTCTTAATAGGATTAGCTTCGTTTTTATGTATATTGGATCGGTTTGGGCGTCTTGTGTATGATTAAGGGGACGTAGGCTTGGTCAGTAGTAGAGAAAAAATTTCCCTATAAGACGGTGAAAATGGTCATTTCAGCTGTTATTCAGATGAACAAGCTGGACGAAACAACGGCATAAGCGCTGTTTCCAGTCCCCGAGAAACACATGTTATTGATTGGAATCGCCGTTTTCGAACCGTTCATTTGTGTTATATAGTTTTACTTGGCCTCGTCGGATGGTACTTTTGTTGTCCAAACTATCGGGTTCAAGTTATGGCAACTCAAGTGTATTCGACCGTATATGGCTAGTGAACTTGTTAGTCACGTAATGCGGACCTTCAGATTATCTTTCTAATACGCTGTATTCAAAACCTCAAATAGGTGCAACGGTTATGGCCTTTTGCCGTAGGTTTTAAAGGTCAGCTTGACTTACAAAAGCAAGTGCTTATTCTTTTAACGTCCAATCTTGTTGGTCCCGCTTTTGCTGGCGTCACCCACACATTGCGCTGCACATCACTTGTCATGACCTTTAGCCATGGCTAAGTCTTGGATTTTGTCAACCAAGTCAATGTGACGCAGCATGTTGGGTGACACAGCAACAGCTAGTCAGTGTACAGTCGGACCTGCTTACCGGGTCGCCCTCATCCTTTTCTCGTACGATCTGGACTTGGAGATATTCCTGGTAGTGCTGCAAAGCCGATCACCACAGATCACACAGTTTCCATCTCGTGCTGTAATATTATTTCATTACTGAACTCTACAATTTCAACTAATAAATATCCGCACTGGATGCTTTATTTTTCTAGTGATACTGAATAGAATAAAATGGCTGCGATGTTAGTGTTTGCCTACATTTATTTACCAAACTGTTAGTAGCACATAATTGGAGCACATTTTCAAGAATCCGGGATTCACAGCCACGTAGTGTAGTGTTGTTTTTCACCTAATTGTGCCAATAATCGAACCTATTCAACATGCTCTAGAAGGATTACATTTTGTTGGATACTGGAAACTAACAGTTGTGGTAAACAAGCTATTAGTTTGTTTATTATATAAGTAGTTTTTTCTTGTAGGTCATTGCAACTCAAACAGTGTTTGGCTCTTTTTCTATCCAAACCACATAAATATTCACCAAGACGCCAGTTAAATGGACAAAAATGAGAACGGAGAATTATGTCTACGTTGCTTTCAGATCGGTAAGTTTAACTTGCATGTAGACGCCTAATAACCACTTATGTGATAGGTAGAAACGTTTCTAGGTGCGAACCCAATGAAATCGTGATTCGGCGTTGTCAAACAAGCATGAATTTGCAGTCGTTCTGGTTTTTTCAAATAAAATTACCCCGATTTGAACAGCAGAAGACGTAAGGTTGCTTTTACAATAAGGCGGCTGTAGTGTCCGCGAATCAAGACCCCAAACTGTAATACCGCTTACATGGGAAACGACGCTCTGAGACCTAGATATACTTTATTGTCAGGGAAATTCCATTCTATTTGCGTTGCCAGACGTGTATCGTTTAGTTTACCAGTGCCTTTGCTCTAAACTCCAGCATGTTGTCAGACAGCGAGATGAGACCTTCTAGCCTCTTTTCCATCTTTTGCATCACTGTACTACCCCGTGAAGAAGCATTGATACCTGAATGGTACTAAAGCCGTGAATTTCCCCTTATTAATCCACAACCTTAACTCCTGGTTGAATGTTTTCAATCTTGCAGTAATGAAATTTTATTTCTTACCCCCGTAGATTCGCATCCAAAGTGCTTAATATGTTTAAACTCACTTTAAATCACCATACGTCGCGCTGTATCTAAGGTTTTCCCCATTGAAGAAGGCAACGATATGAGTACTTTTTTTCTCCCAAAGACCATCGAATTTATGTGTACTGTAACACATTTGTAGTGCACATCTTTTGCTTCGATCAAGCATGAAAATATACTGAAATGTAGCGATTTAACTTGATGTAAGAAGTAGTTTTTTTAAAATATCTTTTATCACCTTCAAAAGCCGTCTGAGCTGTTTTTGCAACGATGACTTCGCCACAAAATTCGCCAGTTATAAACTATTCGTGTTTGTTCTGATCAAAAAAAATGTACCACAAATCATTTCGTTGCACTTTCCATTAAAAGCGCATCATTACTACAAATGCTGACACGAGCATCCAGTCTCATCCACATTCCATCAAATTATTGTTTTGTTTTATTGAACCAAAAAAGAATCTTTAACTGGTCACCTCGCCCAATTCATAATTGATGAAGACCAGGTTTTTGGTTTCATCTTGTCTCATAAGGCACAAAAACGCGACCAACTGATCTGCGTCGCTGATGTCAACGAAGTCATTACTCTGTGTAACAGCTGGAAATAATCGAGACTCGAGTTGAGACATGCAAGGACCCTTTTGTGGCCCAAAATTTTCAGTACACTGCTATTGGCCAACCTAACTATGGACAAGATTTAGAAACTGGGCGGCAGGTTAATTTCGGTGGAAAAAAGTGACAAGGACAATGTAACTTTTGTATCACAAGCGCAAACGGAAGCAAAAAGTTTGCGCAATGTGTCCGAGGCCATTTCGCTACATCTTCACGGGTACATACCGCAGCTAACGTCATTCATACGACAGAGCCAAACTGTTCGACAATAGGTAGAAGGCTGAAATCGCATATGGATAAAAAACATCATAAGCGCCAGCAGACATAGGTGCCATGTCGGTTCGAGTTCACCGCAATGGGAGAGACAGACTAACAGAAAATTTCCGTTGCTCATGAGGAACAGGTTTAGTCTTCTGAAAAACACGACCTCTGTAAAGCGCAGTAACACACCGGTGGTAGTTGCATAGATGTTTTGCTATACCCACGAGGTTAGCTGCTGTGTACTGGGAAGGATGTGACTAAACACGAGCGGATATACCATGTAAATCTGTTCTTTTGTTCCCTCACGTGAACGGTGTTTCGCGCGAAATTTACTGTGTAGATAGGGACACCATATTGTTTAATTTTCGCCTTCTTTGCAGATTATAGGTTATACGGCTCACAGAGTTTCCCTTCAAAACAATGGCGAACTGCGCTAAACTTGTTACCACTATGTTGTTCGTTACAACGCCCGTCTTGGAAACAAACCAAGTTGGTGACCCCGGTAATCGGTAGGAAACGTCAGTGCACAATCGGCATCTGAATGTGTTTGTGTTCTCCGAGGCAATGTTACTCAGTACTTTTGGTTCATCCCTGTGTGTGTCTGCATACATCGCTGACCCCGGGAGTCCGCCTGTCTTGAAGCTGATGACAGTCCCTCCTGTAAGGCAGAGGCTAATTGCTGACCGTTCCTATCAATGCTGCTATCCGCAAGTTCTGTATGCCGGAGAGAATGAACTGCATCTGGACGTCCCACTGTATTTGTTTTATTTCTGACTCCATCGATGATGGTTCAGCATTAGTATATTCAGCCCCAGAGAAACATCATGATATATTGGACTTATATGAACAGGTTGGCTGACCACCGTTAGTTAACAACCACATGAATCCGTGTTGTTTTCATTAAAAATTACTCCCATCCAAACTGGATACTGAATGCTTTTCCATAAATGGCTAAACTATTCGCGGCTTACATGCCAAATATAGTTTCTAAAATAACCACTAGGCGAACCTGACGAATGCATTCACAATAACATATTCTTGGTAAACGGCTGACCAGGTCGACTTAATGCGTTTTTTTCTTTCAAAACAAGTCTACCGTTGTTTCTGATAGTCTCCAGATCTTTTAGGTTACGGATAGCAACCACTTGTTATCCAGAGCCAATACTTTTGGTTAGATTTAATACTCGGAATTATGGACTTCGAACAGCTCTAGAAGTCAAACATGTACTGAAGCCTCGTGTGTAACCAATACGAATATCTCCAAATGGCTGCAATAAACAGTTGTTCTTCATGAAACGAGAACTCGGATTTATAGACGTACTCTAGTATTAAACAAATCATGGTCTGTCATTTGCTGATCACAGTAGTACATGCAAAGTCACACGTTGCTTGGTGGGATACAGAACAGGCATTCATGATGTTGTATTCTAGAACGAAGTTGGATAAGTCCGTTGCTAAGTTGTCTATTATGTCGGGGCTTGGATAATCTGGAAATTGAGTAGATTTTCATCGTATCACTGCACTAGCAACCTTGTCCGCTACGTCCACCCTAACCTCTGGTGGCTTCGGTTGACATTTTGACAGTACTAATACACTCAGTATCCATTAAGTTTTTCTTAGTTTATCGAGTTCATGTGTACCGCACGGATTGAGAAGGGTATTCAGTAGTTATGCAGCATCATTCGTTTTTCACTGTTCTGCATCAGTCATACGACCAACGCTCAGGTGCATGTTCCTTTTCTCTGCAGTTCCTGTTCGTATATGACCAGAGACAGTAGGCTGTCAGAAATACGTACGATTATTTCATCAGTTAACAGTCAAAATGTGGTACTATTCTCTCTAAGCTTGATTGTCACATGAATGTTATCAGCTTTGACCAATTTTTCGACGGTACAAAGTGCCTCTTGTTCGAGGACGAGAAATGATTCTGACGGTAAGGTTTTAAAAATTTTCTCACCTATACGAACGAATCTGTGTTTGTTTGTGGGTTAATGATAGCCTGATTGTCTTAAATGACGCTTTGTCAGGAAATTTTAACTTTAAAAAGAAGTAGAGTGTCCGTAATCCGGGAACAAATAAAACACCACCGAGTGACTTCTTTCAGGACATTCACGATTATGTCGTAAATCAATAAATGTCTACAATTCGTTGGTTATGCATTGAATCCGTTAACTTCAGACCGATCTTAAGCTGACTCATTGATAAAAACAGACGAATGGGGATAACTTTTTTGAGACGAGTATGATCAAATGTGAGACTCGAACCTGAAATTTGGCCACTGCATAAGCCTGAATTTTTCAATCACAGCTTTCACTGAAGATCGCGTGTATCCAAATGTTGGATTGGTTAGTTTGAAGAAACACTTATTGGGTGCTGTGCAGGTAGACTGCTCTTGTTCATCATTTTTATGATGCACTGTTTCAATCACCAACTGCGTTTGCCGTTCAATCGACTGTCTGTATCGTCCTTCGTGTAGCAAATTCGCGGTTCCGGAGGGCATCAAAATCCCCTCCATAATGCGTAAACTTGTCTTGAATTAAGTAAAGGCAGTGAAAGCTTTGCCACATGTGGGTGCACTTTTTTGAGGGGGTGGGGGTAACAGTCTCAACGTTTTGCAACATCTGAAGACTGTTAGGGACTGGCATTAAATCGAAACAAAATGACAAACGTATTTACAAGGGAATGCCAAAGAACCTCTCAATCTAACCCTACACGAGAAGGATCTATCTAAGTAGTATGGTCAAAATGATTGCCTTAACCTCTTAGTGTCAAACAGTTGTTGACTCTGTGGTTTCCGATAGGTGGTGGGGATGGATCAACACTATGAATTTAATCGCCTTTACAACTCACAGCTGCTAACTTTAAATGTGTTCATGTTAATTCGAACGAAACGGTGCTAGCTGCCCCGTAAATTAGTGTCAGCCAATTAGTCGTAAGTAATGGAAACGGTTGCGGACATACTGTTCAACTGTTCGGTGAACCATGATTACAACTCTCACACACCGAGACCAAATGAATCACCCTTCAAGGAAGTACAGCAATCAAGACTCCATGACCTTTTAATGGGGTGGGTTGGTCAAGGTAGCAAACCCGAACTACTCTATGGTCAACGTATGAGATGGGAAAGGACTAAACATTCCCCAACCACTCTTGATGGTGCATGCACAACGAATGGCACGGGTACAACGGCTGAAAGAAAGAATTCTGGAAACCAACGTGGAATTGAGAAGAATGATAACGGTATGTTTCAGAGACGAAGTATGCCATGCTGAAGACTTACTTGGCCGAACATTGCAAGACGTGGACACTGTGTCTCAACTGATCATTACTCAAGCAAACGTGATGTACAGCGGCTAGTCATGTGCTTTTAGCCAGGATATACCACTACAATGGAATGCACGCCAAGCGAGCCCTGAGTGAAGGACTGTGCAAGCTGTAACGTGCCGCAGATTGAAGCATTACTATACCCACCGACTTAATTCACATAACGGGACAAACATACGGGTAAAGCCAACGCGCGATTGATGTTTTGCTCTAGGTCCTACCTGACCCAACCTTGACCTGATAGAAAACAGACCGGTAACATTCCATTCCTTCGGTCACTTGTGTGGGTTCAGTGATTTTTCAGTTGAATGCAGGAAGTGCTATTTATGTGCTACACACACCAGTTCAACACGAACGCATTCCAGAAATGTCTGTCGACAGGACATACATTGAACAGCCCGTCAAATTCCATGACATAGTGTCACTAACGATTAACCTGTGAAATTGAAATGTTTAAGTTCCAGTACTCACTACTAAACTGACGTTCGATGGCCAGGTTAGCTGTTGCTAGGACTCTCCAAGACGATATATTGTTAACAAGCCACCTATCTCGTGTGACTGAACGACTAAGATAATCACCTGGAACCTTTCTATCTATTTGCCAGACTCGGCCATTGCTGTTTTCGAGCTGTGCTGATAAAGAACTTGAGGGCCGGAGGTTTAGTTGATCCAAACAACTTTTGATATTTGAAACATTCTTTTCCCGTCAAAAATTTGAATAAAGAAGACAGTAGGCTGATACTGCACGATTTATGTCCAGACAAACTTCGCTGCATCTTTACGAGTGCATACTACAGACCATTTATATATCAGTATGAGAAAGCGAACAAGATACCAGAGAAAGCCAATTGTCAGAGTGCACAATCACTGTCACCACCAAGGTACCGATAACCCTACAAATAGTTGTTTCTGAACACAAAATACGGGTTTGAACTTTCGGATTGCAATCGCTTCGGCATAGCGCAGTGTTCGCCTGTGTAACGTTGAGTGGATAACGCGAAATGCCGTTGTGGAGTCACACTGGTGTTGCGTCATTAGAATATGACGCGCAATGGACGATGCAGGTTCCTTGTTTCTATGCCCGGTTGTGACACCATGTGTTCGCGTAATCTGTTTCCTGACCCACTTCGGGATGTGCTCCGTGACCCTGGTTCGCAACTGGAGCTCAGTCCTGCCTATTTAGGATGCTCCGCATTTACGTCGATATTCATAGATAAGGTTGGATTTGGCTGACTCACGTACCGGTTGTTTCACACAGGGTGTCGGAATCCGGAATGTTCTGAACAGAATCATAGGAACCACTGTATTGTATGTTCTTGCGATAGAACTAACCAGACGACAGTGACTAAGTTGCCATACATCATCACCCTTGAAGGGAAGACGAAGAAATACCGGCTTTTTGGACACTGTGTAGAGTGACCGTTTAGTTGTAGGGTGGTCTCTAACAGGGCCATCTCTTCCTGAACAGTATCTTCAGTGCAGATACGTCTGGCCCGATCAAACAAAGTGCGCACCAAACTTCGTTAGTACGATCGGGGAAAGAAGCTTTCAAAATGCAGATACTGACCTGTTCAAGTGCTCTTGCGGTGGACGCTTCGTTGAATCGAGCCATCTGCATTTCCCCTGATGCATATATCCAGAAATGGTAGGCTGTTTTGATTCTCGCCTTCCATACTGAAATGTATGTTTGGGTGCAAGGAATTCATCTGATCAATTAAGCTCTGTGCTTGCAGTTGGTTGTGTGCGATGAGAAGAATATCATCGACGTATCGCTTGTATAGCTGCACAGAAGATAACTGTTCTGTAACTTGTTGCTCAAGTTTCGCTACAAAAATGTCTGCCAGAATAGGGCCAAGCGGGCTACCCATAGCTACCCCATCAATCTGTCTGTAGGCCGAGTCTTGGAAAACAAAGCTGACGTTTTTGGTACAGAGCAGCAGTAGTTGTTCCAATTCGGTTTCAGGTATTCCAACTTCTAGATGATGCACCCTCATATAGGAAAGGAGGAATTCGATACATTCATCTAGGGGAACGTTCGTAAACAACGACTCCACATCAAATGAGCATAAATATTTGTCCCGAATATTCGTTGTCTCAAGCAAGCCAGCAAGTTCAAAACTATCTTTCAGACAGAACTGAGTAATTCGGTCTCGAATGGGTTTCAAAAGTTTCGTAAGCCATTTAGCTACTTTGTGTTGTGGCGAGTTAAACATAGACAGAATCGGCCTGAGAGGGACGCCAGGCTTGTGAAGTTTCGGGACTCCATATAGCTGTGGAACCTGGGTTCCAATTGACTTGAGAGATTTAAAGGTTGCTTCATTGATGAAGTTACCTTCATGTAACATTTGCAGTTTTCTGTTCAACGTCTGTGTTCAACGTCTCTGTTCAACGTCTACCGGGTTGTCTAGTCTTTCTTCCTTTTTGAATTTCAGGGAATCATTCAGAATAGGTTGCATCTTATTGATGTAGTCAATCTTGTCCATCAAAACTGTTCCCGATCCTTTATCTGGTTGTAGCATGATCAATTTGTGGTTACATCTGAGCGATCTGAGGGCGCTGATATGTTGATTTGTGAGAAGACACTTTTACCGACTAGACAGTTCGAAATTGGTGTTCCAAATCAACAAGCTTCGCTTTTAGTCAGCTCTTATTCTCGTCTGATGTAGGTTGTTGATTAGAGAATTGTTCATAGAACTGTTCAAAATGAGCTTGAGTCTCAATAGAGTTAATCTTTCCAGGTGGAATACAAAATTTTAAACCACAAGATAAGGCTTCTAGCTGGATCTCAGTCAGTTGAAAGGACAACCAATTCATCACATACTTAGATGGGTCCTTAGGGAATTTCTCCTCAATCATGTTGTGCTTGAGTGACTTCGGCTGTGCGTGACTGTGTGTGTGACAGGCTCGTTGCCGTATGAAAATGATGGGCGAAGCTTTGATCAATTAATTCCTTATCCGTGCACATTTCCTTATCCTCCTCATACACGATCTCCCTCGATGAAACTGTTCCACTGCACTCGAAAGAGACAGCTCTCTGTTATCCCTTATCTTTCAGATAGGTAATCCCCGTGTCTTGAGAGCTTAGATTCAATTGCAAACTAAACCTACTTTTTCATATTGCACTGACAACCTCAGTGATCAGTTTCACCTAACTCTTACCGTCTTCCTTTATGGTTTCGTTGAATTTCTCAAGGTCTTATATATGAATCACCTTTACGCTGTACTACCTGTATGTGATTACCCGCGGTAGCAAACATCTTGCATTACTGTCTATTATCTGCATATTGAGCATCATTGCAAATCAGTTGTGGGTTGTACAAGGACCGTGCAATCGGGAGGGTGATTCCCAGTGACATTACTGAAGTTAATGCGTTTAAGGCAAAACAGTGATTCGGCTACACCCTC
Source organism: Paragonimus westermani (assembly GCA_008508345.1). NCBI lineage: Eukaryota > Metazoa > Platyhelminthes > Trematoda > Plagiorchiida > Troglotrematidae > Paragonimus > Paragonimus westermani. The sequence goes on from QNGE01000252.1 coordinate 110,553, forward strand.
ATCACTGGTCACGACTACGAAGACCACACTTTGAGCGTTGTCACGTGTACACTATGAACAGATTCAAACCAATTTGTCCTAAGCCTGTAAACATCCACATGTATGATGGGATGATTTGGACTCAGTTTTCTTGTTATTGACCAAAGTCCACACCCATTTGACCACTAGCACAGGGTGCTACGACATGCATGAAATGATCTTCACTCTTCGTTGACTAAATAATGAAGACTGCCAGCGCTACCCGTTTGAAAACTAACCTAACCCTAGTCGACCTCACTACCAAAGTGATGGTCACGTGCATCTGCTTCATACTTAAAAACAAAGTCAAATGAAGATTACAACAATCTACCTCGAATCTGCCTAGGTTTGTCAATCACTTATAGTAATTTTTGCAAGAGTCGGCCTTGAGCACCGCACAACATTGTATCGACAGTCCGGCTTTTGTAGAGGGTAGCAGTCATGTGTGAAGGTCACGATGGCCGTAAGACGACCGAAACATTATTCACGTGGTTCTAGTCTGTCTCGCTTACTACAAGTGAACACGTAAAATGTTTCTAACACAAGTTCATCGATTTAAAACACAGCTAAGATGGGTTACAAAAACCAGTCCATGTAGTCTTGTAAGCGTTCTTGCCCATTGTTTTTTCTCAACGGCTCCTCCAAGTTACGGTCTGGTGACAACTTTTGCTGACTTAATTTCAGTAGCCAAATTCTTGCTTTGGATACAAGTGATGGCAGCTTTTTAGTCAACTACCTAGGAAAAGAAGCCCTGGACTCGATTGTGCCGAAAAGTTAGGGTGAGATAATTCAGTTGTACCTATTGTCCGGTTAGTTGCACAAGACGACTGTTTCATGAAAAATTGAAGTCGAATTCAGTTGCCGATCGGGACAGTGGTATACACTGCTAATAAATTCGATCACGAACGAACCTCAAACCTAATGCACATGTTAGAAAAGGAGGGGTGAAACATCTAGGGGAATTAGAACGCGGCGGTGTTCACTTCACGGTTTTCTAAATCGTTCCAAAATACACCCTCGTACAGTAGCGAACTTTCAAAGGCTGCTGGAAACATGAATAAAATGAAACTCTTCATATTTACATTTAAAGTAGCAACTGTCTATGGTCGTACTAAAATTTGCTTACCCATTTGTTTGACTGATCCATACGGTTGAGGTCAGACTGCGTCGCTGAAAACATTAGAACAGATATAAGAAAACACAAACTTCAGGTTCACGTACGTTAGCTGACCTGTGATCTAAGTCAATTTGGGTCCAGGTCGACAACTTTTTAATTAGTCGAGAGTCAAGTCGATTGTGATTTTGTTGGTAACGTCTTGAGTGAGGCTTTAACGAGCCAGTCTGATTAGCGTATGGAGTGTTACGAACAGACTGAGAAACAGCCGAAATAATGGCAGGCAAAGTAGGACTGCCATAGCTGGCTAATGTAGAGTACCGAATATATGGTGGTTAAACTTTTTTCATATGAATCGCATATTTGATGACGCCCATTGTTTAGAGACGTTTGACTTTTATCAGCATTCACATACAAAACTAATTCTGTTTCCACTAATTTCTGCACAATATCTGGTTTTCGAAAATCACCGTTTCAATTTTCCAGCTCTGAGAACAGCCCTATCGCTTACCAGACACTTAACTTCTGCTCTGGGCTCTCCTCAAAGTTGTGTTCGGTTCACTGTTCTCACCCTTCCAATTAAACTCTGACAGAATGAACCAATCACCCACCGAAGCAATCAGCTTCACCGTGGACAAGTGTACAAGATGAATTTCCTCTACATCTCAAGTGGTCACAGCAACCATCCAAATATTTCAGCCTCCTTCAAGACGGAAGCTTTTTTGAGGTAGTGTTATCAGTTGGGAATTGACAACTGGGCATCAGCTGCAGCTGAGCTCTGCGTATAGCGACGGGGTAGGTTATACTCTCAGTTTGTTGAACACATTGAATGACTAAAGAAGCAGAAAATCCGGGGGAAAACTTCGGAACACACTTCACTGGGTTTGATGAGTCTACAACATGGACAGTCTGTTTCACGTAGTCTCCTTATAAGGGGATTTGATGTGGATTTTCTCGTGCTGATGACCTAGTCTGCTTTGCAACAACCTGGATGAGGCACGTAGGAGGCCACAACAAACTCTTGTCCTTGTTGTGGCACTCTTAACTGTCCCAGTTTTAGCATTCACTATCCACTTCGGAATGCGTTTCGAAAATCGAGTGCACAATGCTTTTACCGTATGGCCTACATACTACAATCCGCATGAACAGGTTAATTCATATATAAGGTTTGATACGGCGAGTGTTGGCAGTGGATTTTTTCCTAAAGGCCTTCCATGTTGTTCGTCAGGCTATGAACAGACGTGTATTAGCTTTTTCAGATGCGGTAACCATACACCTTAATGAGCCACCATTGTGTGCCCTGAAGCAGATGATAGTGGACTTAACACAACCCCGGTAGTCCATTTGACATGGGGCAATCATTGATTACACATTTTATCCCAACGTTCCGTCCCCTCATTGTTCAGTCATTGTTTTCTACATTTTCCCATTATGTTCAAATAACCTTACTTCATTGCCTGTATCAACTATTCGCACACTGATCTTAAAAAAATTAGACTTTCAGACGTCATACACTCATCTATGACTGCTAGTCAGATAAACTCTATCATTTTGTTTGTATGCACTCATTCTTTTGGCAATTCGATTGTCATTTCGTGTGTGTATCTGACGAGATCGGACGAGATGTTACTAGTGCATACATTTTGTCTAACAGTTTTGGCCTCATTCAAATTCACCTGTGCAGAACGAAGACTTATGTTGCAATGTGTGAAGATTTTCTTTACTCTCATCGGTCAAAAACACGAAACTTGCGGACTGTGTACCGCAGATAAATAGAGATAAGCAGAGTACGGACATGCACAATTCACACCAAATATTATGCCATCAAGACCACGGTAACCCTCTAAGTTGCCTCAACCACTTTTGTGTGCATAGCGTTGACTGGTAATTTCTGATCAATATAGGTTCGCTGAAGGTCAGTAGCTTCGTATTCTGATTGAGTAACCATATTTTGAATGAACTAGATGAGTCACCTTAGTAATCAATCGGTGAAGCACTGGTGAAATGTCTAAAGGGAGCATAGTGTTTCAGATTATTCAAATTCTGAAGAGTATAGAAATGATTCATTTCAGACGTTCCACTACAAATGACTGACATTAAATAAGCGCTAACAATAAAGATAGGTTCCTTTTTGCCGACAGTAAAAGTGAAAGTTCTCTTGCTGCTGGCGATGCTCTGAATTAATTTGGTAACTGATGGCATCCACCAACAGTTAACTAGCACGGAGATTTGTTACAAGTGTCTCATACGCGTACCTTTTTTGACAAAGAGGCTGGGGGGGGGCAAAAGAAAGTCGAACTGTGAGACATCGTAAATCCGGATAGACGAATTCTAACTCAGTTCATGTTATCGAGATACCAACTGCAAGATCACGCTCATCAGAATGTGCTATCCAAAAAGGCACGGTTTTTTGAAGTGGTAACACTTATTGGTAATACTTGCTGACCGGAATATGTAAATGGCTTCCTACGACTGTCACCGCTCAGCAGCTCCACTGGACAAAGTTAAAACTCCACTGAAGCGCATACATGCTGTCGACCTTTTGAATTCGACTTGTGCATTGCACAATGCGGCTGCGTGTGGGATTACTCCATTTTAGGAACTTGTGGTGGAGTGACCGTGTCAAGTGTTAGAAACCTGTAACTCTTCTGAACAACAGCCAGGCAACATATGTGGCATTAGTTAATCTCATTTTCCATGGCTTACTTAACAGAACAGAAACAACAGTGAACTAAAGGAATACAACTGATCTCGAGGCTTCGCCATTTCTCTCGGTCGGCTCGGCTCTGTTTGTATCTTGTCTGTCTAACGCATGCCGCATTTAAGCGAAGTGCTTTAGTCAAGTGTTCATTATAAGAAGAAAGTTCGATAACACTCCTAAGTATCATCCAGATCAGTAACTGCGCTGATGTGCCCGTTTTCTCGAGTAACCGATAGTAATTAACTGTAACCTCTTGTGACTCAATGGTTGACCTCAAATCGATCAGTTTGCTCATTCACACCAGTCTAGTTAGTAGGATCAAATCAGGCGACTGAGTGTTTGTGCCATTTATGTAGTGTGTTTGGTGAGCGAACTTAAAACACAAAATAGTTTGCCCCATGCGCACTCAAACTTGATCACTTTCACCTAAGATCCGTTAAGACAGCATCGGAGAAGTGTCTGCCCTAGGAGACAGCGTCTGCCATTGGACCTCATGTGCCATTTAAAGCTGGCATCTACACTACCATAAACTTGTGACCACATAAGTCTCCTCTTGCTGATACATACGTTCCATCTAAATTTAGCATCACAATGCTGGCAGACAGTTCACATCGGAATGTCGCAAACAGAGCAGATTTGCTTGTGTTTTTGAAAATTTATAATGAAAATTTAGAGAGGCAAATCGGAAGGATTTTGAATCCACCGTAGATGATTCTTACCTTGATAGCAACCAGTTGGGGGCAGTCTAACCAATTTCATTTGCAAACCTCTACACGGGTTTTCAGCCTCTTGACAAAGAATCCAAGCCTGTGAACTGCGTCTCATTCACTCAAGTGTGTTGCTTTCTTTCGAAATGAGGTGGTTAAGGTGTTTATGGGAATGTGGGAACAGCGATCATTCATCGGTGACGCTCACTTCCTGTTAACGGGGAATCCTCTAATATCTACGAGCAGTTCTAGCAAACTTGAACTGACACCACTCTATTCTTTTTCGAAAGAGGTTTTAAACTCAGTCACCGAACTTTGCATGGCAACATCTGCTTACGTCTTCTGGACAGATGTGTACCATATACCTATACTAGGATTATTCAAGAAACAAAGCATTAGTGAATGCAGTTTCTTCTTTGCAAATGACTCCAACTGACACTTGCGGAATAACAAGAGATAACAAAGCCCCCTTCTGACGGAAATTTTGGACTTTGCTTGTCACCCAGTACAGTTCAACTGCTAACTTCCGTAAGTGTAAACTACTATAATCTTACCAACTCACCGGACTGAGAACATGAAGCATTGAAAACAAAGCTAATTTGTGTCATTCAAAACTGGTGAAACCGAATCAGTCATGTAGACCACAGATGTGACCAGTCTAATAATCAGCCAATCAGAATGCAGAAGCATGCTGATCCAATGTGGCCAAAGTATCAACCGCTAGTGAGATGGACAATTGAATAAAATTGTACCGGTCATCTTCAACAGTGGGAGCATGGCAGCGGCATGAACGCACTCCAAACCGTCAGTAAACGCCTAGCATTCGGTTCCTTGAAAAAAACATCAACACCTATTGAGATTAACTCTAGCCTCACCTCCATTCGTTGGGTGCGCCTAGACTGATTTTCAGGCAGTCATCGGAAGTCACACATCCCTACTGCGCTGTCCACGCGACCGGAGATTTCGTCCACCTTAAACGGTACTGAACGTGAATGAGTCTTATAAAAGTTTCATTGCCATACTAGTGCCCGTTTTTTAACCTTCCTCAGCTAACATTGACGGTTGTCCTGTTTTACAGCCATTCATTCGTGGAGATCGGCTTCTTAGGAAACCGTAGACAGCATATTTTGATCTTCAAAGTTGCTTGGTCGTTTCTTGTAAACAAAAAAATGAGTCAACATCTGATCGTTTTCAGATTCATTCACCGGTGTATCTGTTGCTAAACTGACAAAATCTAACATGGTAGACCGTGTGATACAGATCGATCATCTAACCCCATTTTTGTACTATATCACCGCGGACACAATCTTGCGTTGCATGTGATTTCTAGCATGATGTCTGTTCGAAACAGATGGTTGTTTTCTTTTTAATAAATTCTAGTGTTGATGAAAGCAGACTTTATGTGCGTCTCGGTGCCACCATATGGTTAGTCCTATGATTCCGTAGCGGCCATGTTCTCAACTTTTGGATACGTCGAACAGGTTGGGCGACTTTCAACAAACACTGCAATATATCTGGCATTGACAACAGTTAACCAGACTCTAAATGCAGTCGCCTTATCTGTAAAATGTTGCGTGACCTTATGCTTGTGCTGCACGGTGTAGACAATTTTAATATACAAACTGTAATCGCTGGCTTGGTTTGGGGTATATATTTGTCAAGCGAACTCACAGCCAAATTACTGGAACCCGTCTGGAAAAGGGGCATTTTATACGGTCATTTTGATATATTACGAACAGCACTGGAATTCTATCTGAGAGGCAATTTTACGGATTTTTTAAAACAGCAGAAAGCCTTCTGTAAGTGATTAAAACAGTTTATGAGGTACCAGAAGAATACTGTTTCCGTCAGCCAATACAACTTCCGCTCCGCTCTTCCATCCGGGCTTATGGCCACATAAAAAGCACCACTTGGATACTATACTGTCCTGAAATAACATTTTACGGGCATTCTTCCAAAAACCCTGAAGGCGGTGAGTTCAACTTTGTGACATCCACAATGTACATTACCTGAAAAAATGTGACCCTCATAATTCGAATATAACAAGCAATCACTACTGGCATTGCTCAATTCATTCTCACCAGATGGTCATTTCAACCAATGGGTTGTGTCCAGAAAAGTGTACTCCCTCGCAGAGAACATTTGTGTGCTCCCCAGTATAACACTTCAACGAGGAAATGAACAGTTTGTTCGGGTGAGACATGCATATCTCCTTATGATCAAGTACGCCAAGCCGTCGTTTCGACAGGCTAAGTGGGTTGTCTATTAGAGCAAACTAGATCAGTTTAAAAAATAAACGCACATTGAGACAATGGATTGCCGGGACCCTAAAGCCTTCGGAAATTATAAAATTACGGATAGCACTGTATGAAGATGCTGAGACGTTGGACATCAACGATGAAGCCGTCCAACTTCCCAACTTCAAGATACTTATTAGGCGTTTGATGAACGGAGTTAATTTGGTCGATGTATCCACGACCAAACATGGCGACTGGAACGGATTTCCAATGTGATGACGTTTGTTTTGCAGTCTAACCGTTTGTAAACACGTTCAGTCTGATCTGATGAATTCTGCAGCACGTGCACCATACCGTTTACCAGCACCGGTTACACCCTGAGGCGGTCAAAGCCATACTGTTGCTACCAAGACCACTTGCTAACCATGTCTAATATGTGGTTTTACAGCATATTTTGGCAGATCTCTACATCTAGTTTGCTTCCAAAGATTACAATCTCATTTATCACAGTGATTCAAATACACCCGCATACGTAAGTAAAATCACTTATTTGTTCCAGCGCTAATGTGATGTTTCTAAAACCAGTTACCCAGTGTTTGTCATTCTCAAGCATGATCACTTAGTGTGTGGATATCAATTCTGAGCTTACCGACCAAGATCTCTCTGATTCTTTATTGAGGAGATCAAGCGCCGTATCGCTTAACAGGCACAGTACGGTTATACCGGCTAATGAACACTGTAACTTGACATGGTAACAGGTGTCACGTTATCCTTACACTGTGGAATTTGAGGAATAAAAAGCACTTTGCATAGTGTAAATTCAGGAACTTTGTTCACAGTCGTTCGAATCAATCTCGGAAAAGTTGTGAGTCGATATAGATTGCTGTGAAATCTGTTTGCTCTATCAAACCAGTCCATGAACATGTAGTTGCTTTCAGTAGCTGTGTTTTTTCAGTCGTCTAATTCCGCAGTGTGGAAATAATGTGATATCTGTTGCGCTTCTCTTGGTGATAGGAGTTTAAAAGGTCCACCAGTCTCACATACTCATTTGACTAAAGAGTCGGCTCCCATGCAGTCATGTGGCAACGAGCGATTTCAGGTGTCTTGGATAAAATCTCACCTGATCAATCAGGGCCGTAAACTCGCACACGTAAGCGAAGGTGCATAGTTCAGTAATCAACAGAGCCACAACGCAACTCTTTGAACAAACTAGACAGCACGTAACAGACGACGGCAACAGCTACTGGCTGGCAGACTTCATGTGAATTCCACCCGATCAGTCATTCGGCTGACTAAGAATGAAGCGAAGGACTAAGCGTGCACCTAACCTCGTGTGGGTTCAATGAGCTGACTGCTTCTGAGGGACGATCAACAAGTGCAGAATACTGGTACCGTGGTCACTTTTCTACTCGCTACCGAATAACTACAGGAGCGATTATCACCGTCGTGGTGATGTTAAACGAGATCTGTTGTTAACAAAGAACCTGCTGACAGACCAGTTCGTAAATGGACAAAACAACCGATGAAGACGTGATAAGGACTGCCAGAATTCCACAAAGATAATATGTGGGACGAACGTCCAGTTTTTGGAAAGGAACTTCAAGGAGTTTCACTTAAGACTTGCTAATTGCTTCATTACTAACAACTATCAGGGATCGATGTCGACAAATGTCTTTTCGCGATATTCATGTAGCCTGACAGTGTCGACGTTCTGTACACGACAGTTAGTGGCATGACGAATACTCATCCGAATGAATGGATTTTACCTCGTTGCTAGGAAACTGGAACCTGAGGATATACGTAGGTTTTCGCAACGAAAATGGTGACAGGCTGGTGATTTGCTTTGGCACTTCCTTAAGCCGCATTATCAAACCATACTTTCCAAGCCTACTTTATAGGTGAGATTATGTTAGAGCACTTCCACAGTTAATACCTCCACACAAGTTCTTATATTCTATGCTACAGACCCACGTGATTTCGAATGAGCATCGTTGTTTTCCGAGTGTTTGCGCGTAGCCGAATGACTAGTTATTTAATTGCATATTGTGCCCAAAAATGTTTGAATAACCTACTTAGATAACGATTAGCGGTTAAAGTAAACCCAAAGAGCTGCAGTCTACAAGGATTCAAAGTTTATTTCTAGAGGATCCTGAAACAAATTTCTAGCTACAGTGCTAAAAACGAAGACGAATCAAGATACGATATTATGAACAACCTTTTGTCTATATCCGATTGTAAGACCTCGTCCTGATTTACGTTCTGCATCAGTATCACCAAGATGGGATGAATGCTGCCACCTTGATACAGTTCGTAAAAGTTTTCATACTTCGGTAGCCGCGTGTTCTGAGTTATTTGTTTGAAGCGCCAGAATAAATCATCATTTCGGCCTACTACTGCCACTGCCGTTAATCAGGGTTGTGCCTTAACCCCGACCCCATTTGGTTCATATTTGGCTCCGAGACCGGTGTTTGACTTGAATGCGGCACGGATGGTGGCCCGGTAACTAGTCGAAGTTTCGGTCATCCGAGATGGTTAGTTTGTTTGACCATGTGCATACCGTTGTCTGCAAATGGCAACGTGCTACTTGTACACACCGAATACTGACCGCAGCAGCCGGTCAGTTTTCACGACTGCGGCGTCCAAATTTGGGTTGGACGCTTTTTCCTTTCCACCTTTCTCTGTACAGATATTTTGAGCGTACATCTGGAATCTGCATCAAAGGAAACATCGTGAATAGCCGTACAGACTTTTACTACTTGGATAGCAATCTGTTGAGAGATATGCCTGTGAACCGCTAGTTACCAAGTCCTGTGGTGAAGGCTAGTGTTGCATTCGGATTTCTTGAAATATGTTATCCAAATAAGTCTTTTGCGTTAAAATAGGAATTTTATATCATGAGAGAACTTGGCCTTGAATTGGGCGGTCCGGAGGAATATGATCGGGACGGGCGTCTGAGTGTTCATTGAGCGACGTTCGAGCTGGTTTGGACTGAAACGCGTGGTATGCAAAGAACTCATAGGCGCCGTAGGTCGCATCGACGTAGCCAGATGGCTTTGCGACGAATGCGGTCGCGAATACATTGATCGTCTTGGATTGTTAGGTCATCAGCATACCCAGAGTGTACTGTGTCCTGATCTCTTTCTGTCTTTTCTTTTCTCCACCGATGTTGGTGACTGTACGATGAGCGTTTTGTCTGGCTGTCAGTTTACAGTTAATCCTTTGTTTTTCTTTCTAAACATATTTACAGTGCAATAGTACGTGCCCGCTTACCTTAAGTTTTCATTATCATCCAATCCGGCTTAAATATTGCCCCTAGAGTTCCTTGAAGTAAGTTTCACTTTCACACTAGCCTACCATCTGGCTAACTAGCAGTGTCCGAATGGGCCACAAAAACCTCCACTCACTGTCTCCTGATCCCTTTAGGTTCATACTGGATACGCGGCGTGTGATTTGGACCACCACTGGTGCGCCACAAGGTACTTGTGATGAGTGATATGCACAGGCGACCTTTTGTTTCGGCCATTGTGATAGGCTAGTCGGAAGTCGGACGTCGCCGATCCCGTGTCACGTGGTGGTTTATCTTTTTATGCGAACCCTTCCACACAGGCTCAAACGGGCTTGACCATGCATTAAATGAAAATATGCATCATTACGGCATAATGTTGGGATAGGAATGACCATCCGAATTGAAAGATTAGCAAATGCTGTCTGTTAAATTCCAATAAGAGGGAGTACTTGTGTATGCTCATTCTCTCTGCGTGAACTTATGGTTGTAAGCAATTCAACACTGTTAATACACCGCAAATCTGACCGTGTATAACGGATTTGAGTCTTTGAGATACTCGAAGTAGGAGAGCTTTCAAGCAATTGGACGGTGAGAATAGGACGATAGTAACATTTCTGTAGATTCTGTCCTCTTGGAAACTCAGCCATCTTTGGTTATCTAGTACCCACTTTGATTTGATTTTGAATTAATGTCTTATTTATGAATTTCGACAAATCACCCCAGTGGTAGGCTACATTTGTGACGAGATAATTTTGCCACCTTCAATTTTCGGAGCAGTGAAACTACAGCAACAAAATAGTTCCAGCAGTTAAAACAACTACATGGTAACTGAAATATAATTTCATGTTAACATCAATTAGCGTCCTAAACAGACTGTGGTGTTACGCCTACGTACTGTCTGTCTTTATTTAACGTGCAGGGAAGTTTTGCATACTCCTCATTAGCGTGTTGTCCAGAACGATCATGTGAGCAACCACCCCTTTTCGATCGTTCACGTTTACGTTGACAGTAAACTTAGCTTTGACTAACTTTTCTCGATACGCACACGGGACCAAAAACCCCCTACTGGACTTCACAAACCAAGCGGAAAACGGATGAAAAATGCAGAGGATCGATCGCCATAATTGCTCACAGTGCTCAGCACGACCGATGTCTGCCCACTACGGATACCCACGATGATTCACCGCAGCCGCGGTCAAACACTGCGATGTCTGAGTTATCCACGCTCAGCAAGGTCATACCATGTCTAAGTTTCTTCTAAATTTGTCTGGTGACCGTGATGGCCAAAGGCAATCGATGTTGGTAAACGTTTCACATACTGTACGCAAGGAAGAGTGGAAGCTGAGTGTGTTAAACCCCGCGACAAAAATTGTCGACAGTTTTTGGCAACACGGTACGTGTGCAATTTTGAATTTTATGCGTTGAATTGTGTTTTAATGACTTCTGCAGAAAATGAATAATGCGCAAAAATATGGAAAGTCTCAAAAAGTTACTCGACTACGCTGCGTTATGGTACCCTCAGGCTGACGAGCTAGCACAACGTTAACTAATCAGGTGGACATCATGTGCGTCGATAATCTGATGCAGTGAAAAGTAGCCGCGTATTTGTTGGATATAAATTGAGCACAGCTCACAGTTGAGCGCAACCCTCATGATTCACACAGACATCCCAGCCAGCCTCCCTCAAAAAGATACAACAAACTCGAGATTCTGTGTGAGTGGAGCTCCTCTGTGGTACGTCTTCTGACCACTACCAGGGTTGACATCCCAGTTCACCTCCTCATAAAGCAAACACGGTGACAACTGTACCACTGACCGTATACTAAGCAGAGCCAAGATGCTATATCCAAAAGTCATACGACGTCGGCTTATGAGTAATGTTCAAATTACCCGGTCGCCTTAATCGAAGGAACATTAGCTGTCATACTAACCTTAATCCATAACCCTCACGACTGGCACCTCTTACTGAACTGAATTCCCCAGATTCCACTAAACTGATCAACGCACTGAATAATGATAAGAAATAGGGGAGTTGGCTGATATGAATTAATGCAAACTTTTTGAAAGCAGCTGCTTTATAAAGATCTACTTGAACACGGAAGTTAGGTGCAACTGTGATTGGTGTTCGATTTATACCGACTAGATATGCCACTACTTCCCAGTCATTGTAGTTACCTGGTCTCAGTATTAGTGGTCTGGATGTGAGTTAATTGCTATGTGATTGAAATCCTTGTGATTGGTACGTCGTTTCCCGCGTGCCCTCTCCCAGTCACGCTATGAAAACTTAGTGTGCCCGGAATGGGAATCTTTTTTATTTTCTAGAAATCCGTCAACTTAGAGTATCGTATCAGTTAGTTGGCAAAATGGTGAATAGCTTCGAGATGTTCATGTTCATGTGATTCTTCCCTCACCTACACAAAGAGATTAACCATTTAGTTGCAAGCCTTGCGAATATTTTTTCGTATATTACAAAACCATTTTTGGTAGTTTGTCGGATTACCCGCAGTTTCTAGTAATTAACATAATATCATTCTTTAGCCACCCACCGTTCTACAAATTAGACACTTCTTCGGTGTCTAAACCTATGTGCGAATCTTCTTCGAAAGGGTGGTTGTAGATATATACGTGGACGGTCACCGACCCCTTTCCTTAGTTGGCATCAAGGAGCACCGGTGGTAGTTGTGCCATTTCCAATCACCACCTTTTTTGTGAAGTTTTTATTAATTTCCTTCCTCCATGCTTAGTAGGGAAAATATTCTTAAACGAAGTTACGAGTCCCTTATCAGAAAGACATCTGAAAACCAACGTTTCCCCACCCGATCCAGTGTGTGCACACTGCGTATTGTGTGGCTGCAGTCAACAGAAGGAATATGAATGGTTTGGTAGCTTCTACTATGCACAACACATCGTCGACAAGAAACGAACTAACACTGTAGTGTTGTAAAACAGACAGTTTCGTTGTGAGTAGTATACTACTCACAAGCAGCGTATTACCCACAGGCGACATTCAGGAACAAAAGGACAAGCCCCGAACACAAAGGACAAGAAGAGACTATGGGAACAGTGTGTACATGCTGTGTGAGAACTTTTACCAAGGCGAATGACAACGTACTGTCACCCAATGTATGTGAATGCATGTCTGTCGTGTAAATGAGTGTACGCGTTTGTGGTTTAGTTTTTGACATGACCTGTACGGAAGTTTGCGCAATAAACCAAGTTTCTGGCCAAGCGTCTTCTTCGGAAACAACAGTAGGAATCCGTTCTGTGTTTATTCAAGAATTGAATAATAGCTGGCATGACTCTTGTTGCGATCACTTGTTTCTGGCACACAATATTGACGTAAAAACATCCTTTGAGACTCTGGACATTAACAGTGACCAGGATACTGACAACGTGAGAGAATCTCCTGCTGGTTGCACAGTCTGAATAAACGAAAATATGGGACATGCACTGACAGTTGATGACAGTGACCACTGAGGAAAGTCTATTTTCACCATAAATGGTTTATTTTTCTAGATATCTTCGTGTTAAAACTTCATTTTGGCACACGTTTCTCCTCCGGCTCTGACTGGCCTATCCTACTTTTAATGCATCGATTCAGGTGGGATTTTTTAGGGCTGTTCAAAAACCATATTCATACAGACACTGGTCTGCTAGGTTGCTTTAGGTTTGAGAGCAAATACATTCTCTGCCGAAGGTCAAGGTCTTTCGTGTTTTCTTACTCTGTGTGTTACGTGTCCGTGATTCGCATATTTGTGTGATAATCCTTTCTCGTTATCGTTGGCTGGCGGGTCATAACAGTGACAGAACAGATTACACTTTCCAGAGCAAATCATCTTAAAGAACGTCATGTACTTTCAGCCGGTAAACTTCATAAAAAACTGAAGCAACAATTGAGGCCATTTAGTAGACATCAGACTGTGTGAAAAGTACAGATGAACATATTTGTGTATGTTCAAAAACCCTGAGGCAATGACGTTTCATGAGGAAAACATTGTGCGGAGTAAGTGCTTTGATGAAATGAAAACGGCTCGAGATGCTGTCGTAGGGATGGCATTGAAGGTGTTATGGACTCGGAATGCTGGCATTCAGATAGGTGGTTCCAGGTTACTACATACAGCGTTAGTAATTGATAACATGCAAAAAAACAATAGGTGCCGATCTACTGCGTCGATTCAAGACAAACGTAAACATGGAAAGGAACGAATTGTGTGGTAATAATGATGTGGTGAAGCTCCATCACGCTGAGACCAAACAACAATGCCGAGTGATCAGCGCCTTTTCAAAATCTCTGCCGGACTATCACTTTTCCAGCCATCAGAAAATGTGTTAACGCGTTCGCTGACTTATTCACTAGTGTGAATGACCAGTACGGATCCTGTACACAGATGAAACATTCGACAGACCTGCAGCCAGGCGCGGAATACAGACCAGTACATCGCAGGGTACTGTTCAAATTGATTCCAAAGGTAGGGAGACAATTAAAAGAGATGGTGGAAAAAGAAATAATTCCACTAAAAGGCGGGCTATTTTCGTCCTACATACTGTTGACTGGGAAATCGGATGGAACTTACCAGTTTTGTATCGACTTCAAAGTGCTGAACCGAATGACAATCAAGGACGCGTTCCTGATACCCCAACTGGAAGAGATTTTTGCACAACTGCATGAAGCCAAAATAACATCTCTCAGAGAACTGCGTTCCGCTTACTGGCAAATACCAAAGGCACAGAAAGACAGCGAAAACCGCATTTTATGTGATCACATAGCAATACGAGTTACTTAGGCTGCCATTCGGCCTGCGCAACGCTTCAGTTACCTTCAGACTTCTCTTATTTCGCATTCTAGAGGATCAAGAAGGAGTAACTGTGTATGGAGATGACATAGTTATATTCCCCAATACGGTGTCGGAACACACAGAAGGACTGCGAACAGTTTTACAAAAAGTCGACACAACCGGCCTAGAATTGGGTAGTAAGAAATGTCAAATAAGTCACAATTCACTTCTCGTTGGGGAACGAGGTTGGTGACGGATACATCCAGCAGCTACAACAGAGTTTGATAGCCATAAAGAATTTACTAACACCAAAATGGGAGCGCCAACCGAGGCCCCTCCTCGGAATGGTTGATTATGACTTAAATTTCACGCAGAGATTTTCTCAGAAAGCACATTCACTCTCCAAACTTCTGAGGAAGGAGAAGTTTGTTTGGATTGGAGACTTGAAGGTGGCGTTCAACCAATTCAATCTGGAAACTGTTGACATTTGACGGTAGCTGACGACTCCCAGACCGAATGAACCATTCACGATGTCAGTTGATGCAGATGATATCGGAATCGGAGCAGTTCTTCTACAACAGTCGGTGACAATTAAGTACTCCAGCCGACCACTGACGGAAACAGGTAGAAAGAATCCCACCAAAAAGAAAGAATTCTTAACCATCGTCTAGGTGCCAGAAAAGAGGAAGACCTACCTGAGAGCGATCATCTTCCATGTTGAAACAGACCATAAACCACTGATCTGACTGAAGACAATGAATGATCCACGTGGACGACTGCAGACCTGGGTACTTCAACCGCAAGAGTTCAACTTCACCATTGGACTTGCCTGTGGCAGAAACAATGAAAACTCCAACGCACTGTCGCGACCGATACAGGAAAATTACTTGCCGACTGAAGCCATACACGTGAACGGAGTACTGGTCGCCGATAAAAGGAACTTGGTCAATCAAGAGAAAGACCCTCAATTACGCGAAATATGTGAACATTTACTAGCAGGAACCAAACCCAAGTTGTTGACTTCGGAACTGATTGAGCTGCCATACATCTGGGACCGGCTACATCTGGAGAACAGCCAACTCATCGTTGGTGTGGAGGTGTAGAGCACGTTAAGAACTCGTAGTTTGTCGTTTATTCCAGTGGACCAGATGGACCGCGTGAGTCAACTGGCATACGCAAGCGTTCACACGGGGCGATGACGCATGTTCGATCTACTGTAGCGATGAGTATCTTGGCCGACAGTTCCAGAAGATGTGACCGATTTCATTCGAACCTGTCCCAACTGCCAACAAAATCAAGAGGCAATGACGACAACACCGCTGATGCAATCAATCCTAACAGAGCAAGCTGTGCACACACGAGAAAGACATTCTTGGTCCACTTCCAACAAGCCCTAATGGAAATCGCTATATAGTTGTCATGACCGGCCATTTCATACAATGGAAGGATGCCATTCTCCCGGTCGACCAAACGGGTGGAAGAGTTGCAAGCACCTTCATTAATAACATCCCGGTTCGCTGTGGATGGCCGCACAAAGTCATCATGGAGCAAGGCGTCAATTTCAAATGTTGAAGAACTGGGGGATTCAGCGCCTGAGAACATCGCCGTACCATCCGAAAAAGAACGGACTGACAGAGCGGTTCAGTCGTACAGTGAAGGGATGGCTGAACAGTACAGGTAATAACTGGGAAGAAGGATTACCAGACGTATTGTTTGGATACCGTATGAGGAAGCATGCAACGACAGTTTATTATTTGAGTTTACACACGGAAGGGAGCCAAGGAACCTCTTGGATGTCTGTGTCCGGAGAAGGAGAGAGACAATTATTACCTCAAGAATGACAACTTAAACATCGTGTGTTTAAACGGACAACAGAAGCACAGTGCCGAAATAAAAAAAAGATATGACGTGAAGTACAGTGCATATAAATGGCGCCCGTTTAAACAAAAAGTGTCAGTCTCATGCACAAAACCAGGTAGAAGTGCACCAGACGGCTAAAATTCCGATTTATAAACGCGATCGCGCGCGTGGTGTGGGAAAGGGTAAATTGGACAAATAAAGATCGTGCTTTGTTGAACGAGTTTTTGTTACAACATGGCTCCGTCTGGCCACTGAAGCTCCGAGCGTTATACTTTGCTTTTCAGCTGTCATCTCAGCCCGTGTCCCACATGTTTTCCTTTCTGCATAAGGCTTCCAGATAGAATTCGCTTGTTGGTTTGTGGATATTTGCTAGCATTACACTGAAATAGATAATAGCTTACTAATGTTAACATGGACAGCTCCAGTAGAATATTGTTACATGTGACCTCCTCGAATTATATTCTCAGACTAGTTATGCGTTATGAGGGTTAATCGGATAAGCAGCTCGGTTGTGTTGTTTGCAAGGTGTAGGCACCCTGATGCTGAATGTTTGAATATAGACGTAGTCATTTTCAGTAGTTAGGTCCCATCCCGTCCCCTTCTTTTTCCTTCTCTCTTTCTATATAGGGTTTGCTGTTTCTTCATGGTTGTGTGGCAGTTAAGCATTAGTGTTAACCACTGATGTATTGCTGTCTATGATGATGATGATGATGATGATGATGATGATGATGATGA
>QNGE01000252.1:128527-141203 GCA_008508345.1 Paragonimus westermani
CCGGTCCTCTGTGTGCAAAAGCTGTTGACCTTGAACCTCCGTCTGCCATGGTTTTGACCAATGACAGACCAGTGTATACATTGACTTGTTGAATGAACTTAATTCGCTTAAATATTTTTTGATTTTCACCGCTGTTATGTGTTAGCAACTGACGATAACATACGAAATGGTATTACCATCTTGCAAAACCGGTCTTCTGATTTCACTGTTCAGATGTGTGAATTGTTTACATCTCGAAATACCAGCTTGTACTGGCAACTGCCACAAGGGAACGAAATGATGAACATACCGTATCATAATGTTCACCCTCAACCTGATAGCACACTACCGGTTTCATTCTGGTTTAGATCTATCAGGCAGAAATAATGTGATCGGGTTTCGAAACATCAGCTCTTTGCATTGTTAGCTGATTCTCTCTTATCCCACATTCTCCGCCAGAAATGCGATGAATTTTCATAGGTTCACAGGTTGTTATTGGAGGGATAGAGATTTTTTCTCTCTCTGTTGGTTGGTGAAAAATTGTGTTGGATTGTTTACAGATATAACGAAAAACTGAGTGGAACTGAATAAAATGTGAATTCAATGGTGCCACTGTCTGCAATCAGTTCAGCAATGAACAATGAAACACACTAAAGCAACATTCAGTCAGATATGCGCAGTTGATGAATTGCAAGAGTGAGATTGTGTAGCGATTAGGAAACCTATAGTGCCGGTTTTCTCTCACCTATGTGCTAATCGAGTTAAATTTCAAAACTTTCAACCGATTCGGCCGTGACCACAGAAATGGACCATGTGTTCCGATGTGAACAGACTCTAAGTGTGAAGCAGTTGTCTACAAAGCAACCTGCCTGTTCCATAACTCAATTTCAGCAAGTAACCTCCTCAGCGTTCACCCTTATCTAGTGGGTGGAGAGGTAGCAGTGGATGCCCTGGACTATGAAGTATTTTATAGGTAAGAAGTGGGTCTCCCCTGAAATGCCTTTAATTGATTGAGAATTGACCTAACTCTGCCGGTCTTACCGGGTAAGGGGTTTTCCTGAGCCCTAAAGTTCTTCCAGTAGCTTGCCTCTGAACACTCTCAATAAGTGTCCAATGTTTCTTAAGTTGAGGATGAGAGGCCTATATGTTCGTTTCCAGGTGTGAGCGGATTATAGAGGCCAATATAGCGGGAAACACTTCAGGGTGGAAATTTCCACAAATTCTGCCTAGTGGATTCTGGGTTATCTGTGCTTTGTTAGACGTGGCAGCACAATTTGTAGACAAACTCAAACTCTCTGAAACAGTGGTCCCTAGGTCCCTTTCGCATGCTGAAACAATCAGCTTTGTGTTGCCAAGGTAGTAGTCAGCACAATTTCGATGGCGAAGACGCACGATTTCACACTTCTCGGCATTGGACGGCGAGTTATTTTTTGTAGACCTCTGATGTAGACAGTTCAAATCGTTTTGTCGGTTCATCGACGTAGAGCATCGTCGGCGTTTTGACTATACTATATGGCTCAAGAACAAAAGAATGAATAACGGGGGATCTTAAGACTGATTCTTGCAGCAGACGACTGTTGACTGGGAACCTCTGTAAAAGCTATCTATTCACCTCGACGTTAAACCTACGTTTAGACAGGAAATCCTCTACCCATGTGAGTAACTGTTCATTAAGTCTATAAGTATTCAGTTTCCGCAACAAAATGGAATAATCAGCGCCATCGAATGCTCTGGAAAAGTCAAGATAAACGACGTTTATGGCTAATCCAGCGTCTGCAGCTCTCGTCCAAACATCACGAGCAGTCAGCAGAACAGCGACGCATGAATATTTCCTACACAGATCACGCAACTCCTTGATGATAAGTTGAAGGCTTTCAACCTTGGTCCGCAGAGAACCGTCTAAGAAACTCTCCATTAATTTAGAGAACACTGAAAGCAACGCTATTGGTCGATAGCTTTCTGGGTCGTCTCTGTACTCATCTTTGAGCTGTTCCCATGCTTTCGGTGAAGAGATTTACACCTTTCATTTCGCTACATATTCCGGGAAGTGTCAAAATTAACGTTTTTAAATCTTTTTGAATAGTTTAGTGCTTTGGAAAAATTGGTCACGCACAATGTACATCAGGTGGATGACTGACACATTCCGACTAAGCGATGTGAACTAATACGTGTAATTTCTGTACGGCTGAGTATGTGTGCGGTATGAATACTTTGCGTTCGAACCAACCAACTACCTCCTGTTGTTTTTTAAATCACCCACTCCGCTCTTCAGAAATCTGGATCACACTGGCCATCTAAGTTTCCTTCTTTTCAGCTTTGTTAGTGCATTGTATGTTTTTGTCTGTCCAGTTTTATGACTAAAGGTTTAACAGACTGACTAAGTGAAAAATTAGCACAATGTTCCTTTTGCTAGTGATTAGCGAGAATTTTTTCTGCATTGTCTGACTTTCGGTTAAGATGTTTTCTACAGGTTGAGTGGGAACGAATTCTGTGGACATTGCTGACTGTCACCATTTTAGGCTTTCCAGATAAGCACCAGTGACATCAGAAACTGCCCGTGTAAGAAACCAACTCTCTCACTTTGATCGTTCGTCCACAGTGAAGTCAAATCCAGAAAATTGTATTCAGGGCGTAAGGTTTAGCGTTGATCGACAGCAGTTCTGTAGCGGTATTAACACAGAGACCGAACATTTGTGGTTGAACATACACATGACCAGAAGCTGTTTGTGTCGCCTATGTGGTGTGCACAAGACTAGAATACAACGTTATTGTTGTGTTGTGATCGAAACGGACGCTTGGCTTGTAAGTTTGTTTAGATGCACGGAATCCTGTGCAGGTTAGCTAAAACAGATTCACGGAGACATACAGTCATTTGCAGCGCAGATGCATGTTCACACATACTGGGCCATAATACACCGTCGTTCATCTTGGTGGCATGTCCCCGATAGCGCGTACACACTATTTCAACAATCGCTCCTGGTACCTCGTCTTCCTGGATCTGTCACTAGTCTTTTTTGGTTCCCAAATGTGCTCCCAAGGTGTGGGTTGCATACTATTAACCAACGAAGCTGCCTATTATGCAACAGTTGTTCTTGACTATTTGCACTGTACACACACTGGCTGAATATGTACTCACTCCGAGGGGCTAAATCAAGTCGTCCGTGGCATTATGTACTTCTCTGTGTGGATCGACAAGGCTGTCTTTACCGCATGCAACTCATCCGATTCACATCAGTCCGTTTAATCTGCGTTAAATGGCCAACAGATTACAAAACATTCTATGGCTGGTTGAGATTTGAAAGACGGACTAAAAAGGCAGAGTTCATCTGATGACGGTTAAGGCAAAACACATTTATTTCCATTCTCCTAAGGTGAGTGGTAAAATGACGGCCTGCACAATTTCACAGTACAAATCAACGGAGGTTCAATTCATGTATGGACTGCTCTCAGGTTAATTGAAAAAAGGGTTTCTCTCTCTTAATTACTGTGTCAGCGATCTGAGCTACCCGATCTACTTTTTACTCGATAGTGCAAGATAAATTAGAATTAATCAATTGAACACAAGACGTAGTCGATAGAACCTCTCTAAAAAAAACAATGTGAGTAACAGTGACAACGATATCAAATTTATCCGGTGCTTCTGTCGCCCGTAACAACTGTAGATCGTCGTTACCAAATATCTGGCAGTATAACTTGCTAAGTAAGCTGTGACCGTCATCTTTGGTTGCCCATCGACCTGGGATAAAGTACGATCTGTCTACAACCTTTGACACGTCAGCCGGGTGTCGAACAGTCTGGAACAGTGAAGATCATGAATGAATGGAAATTGAAGCACAGGAATAATTGACCAATCTGCTTTTACGTAAAATAGAGAAAAACAAAGGTGGAAACATAACAACAAATCAAGAATGAGTCCCATAAGGCAGTTTGTCATGCAGTTTTGATATCAGTCGGGTGTTTTGGCAAGTGCACGGTTAAGATTCTGTCTGCGGGATAAGTCGGGCTTTCTGTGTCTTCTGTTCCCGTTTAGTGACTCAAGCCACCATAATCCGGTGCTTTTCTAAACAGGGGGATGCTATCAGTAGTTAGGGCACGGTCAAAATCAATAATACCAGGGTACTGGAGAGTCTGCACACTGTAGAGTGTGCTACCTATGCATAGTATTCGTTCGGTTAGGGGAGACAAACAGAATTGAACACGTGTTGTGCGCATGAGGGTTGTGTTGTACGAAAATTGAACATTTCGACCGGCGTTTTCAATTCAAATTCAATCGCCAACTCCTTTAGAGATCACGAAAATGCTAATGTGAACATATTTGACTGCATTTGTAACAAACTGAGTTTTCAGACGAAGTTCGTCTATTTGTGGTCAACGCTGAGTTGGCACTTGGGGGCAAAATGAAACAACGTTGGCTGCATTCAACATTGGCTCTAATAGTGCAAGAAAAAAACGATCAGTGTGATCCAATGGAATCATTGTAATCGACGCGTGTGAGACTGACAGTGAAACAGCCAAACGCTTTGTTAAGTCTTTTGTGAATGACCCACATATGTATTCATTTGCGAGTCTGTGGTTATGATGTTTTATCACCCTATGCGCCACTACAACGGTAATCGGCTGTTCTTCTGCCTATGGAACATGGTATGCGTGATGAAGAATAACCCACTGACCGTAGTAAAAGTACATCAAACCGAATCGTATCGATTACATTCCGTAATTGTCACACTTTCATCTCCCATAGACTGAAATCGGTCAACAAATTGGTCAACAAACGAGCAGGTATTCTTCACAGCCTGAGGTGCGGTTGAGAGGGGGTCTTACAGATAGGTTGTCAGCCAACCATAAGCAACCGGTCAGCTTCAGCCTATGAGAAAAAAGCAGCGGAACAGCTAAGGAAAGTAATCTGAACAATTCGTTTTGGTGTATTTTTACTATGAGCGATGGTTCACTCTTCCACAACTATGCTACGCTCTGTAGGTGGAGGAACAGTCAACCACAAGGGAAGTATAGAAAATTAATTCACGTATCTTTTTACAATCCTGACGAACATGACCCTGCAACTTGGGAGATAACTGTCTGGGCTACAACCTGAGGCTTATTCACTGGTCATAGTTTCGATTTCCCGTCGTACGTGGCGCTGATGGGAACAGCTGTTCATCACCTTCTTGGTGGTCACTGGAACTCAATGCTTGCAAAATCCTCTGGATTGAATGAAGGCCTAGTATCAGGGGGAAAAATTGCCAGTCTTAACAATGTTAACGAGTATTGTTAATATCCCCCATATTCTGTAGTGTTGGACCAGATGGGCATTTATTATACACCAAGACACAGAGCAATAGGGTATTTGGATGCGTTCATTTTGCCATTTTCGACCGTTGGAAGCTGGATATATTTACACAGAACATCAGCTGTCCTATAGTAGGATCACTGAGTAATTCCAGAAGGTCTCAGTAGATATGACAAACGGGAATACTCTATTTTTGGTACTGCAGGCGAAGCATCTGATAGTTCAAAGCTTAGTTTCTAAGACCATCACTGTTAGGTGTCATGTCACACAACGTTAACTGTGTATTTTTATCGGAATATCAGTTACATCCACGCTATATTTCTGCTTGTTATAAAAAAAGATAATCCCTTGGTTTTTCACACTGTTACTTTGTAACTCCCAAACTGTGCGCATTGCGACAGTATTGTCGATTTTGTCCTACCTTTGAACACTATTTTACTAACAGTTGTTTTCTCACCTTATGCAATATTTAAGATTGTATAAAAATCCGGATGTTCGTTTGCGTCTACTTCGACCTTCAAGATGCATATTGTAGCCATTTTTTACACTACGCTGGGCTGAAGAGAATAATAACAACGGATTGATAAAAAAGTTTTACACAGTAGTTGTAGACTTTCGGTTTACCAAGCCCAGTATAGGTCGAGACATTATGCCACTGAACGAGCAATGTCTTGATCGTAATTCACGTTCGACTTAACTATCCTGTGAAAGTTTTGACTAAAATTAAGATTTTCTGTCAGAGTTTAAAATCTTATTTGTCTGGTCTTCTGGGTACACATAAAAACCAACCCGCTTCTGTTTTTGTAAGCATTGGCTGTTAACTTGTAAGTGTACTTCCAGTTAAGAATAATGACCCTAATAACCTCTCTCTCAAGCGTTAACTTATCCATCACACCGTTTGACTTGATCATCCTATCATCGAACTGCCTGCTCATGACTCATATTTGAAGCCGGATTGTTCTGTTGATAAATACAAACATTGTTATGTCTAGTGGTTGGCCAAATGCGAGGCTTCTGTATGTTAAGATACACTGTTCTACACTGTTCCCATACATGATTAATCCATATAAATGTGTTGTAATTAGCCTGATGATGAATAACCGAAAACAAGCTCGTTCATTACACGTTTCTTCAGATGTCTAGACCGGGTATTTTCACGTACGCTGTTTCCCTTTGTTTGGTCAGTTAAATAAGGCTATTTTTACCCATTTTCTTGATTCTATGACAGCTAAGAACGGTAACTACCAAACGTATCATTGATGACAACGATAATGCTGATGAAGATGACGATGGTGTTTGTGATGATGCTACCGAAGTCGATGATGTTCATTTATCCTGGGTCTGTTTTCTGCAGTCATTGTTTCGTTCTAAGTTGGCGATGTGGCTAAACCACAAAGTCTTGTAAATTCTAACCCCTTTTTCAAACACATTTGGACCTAGTTGGCGCTACCTGTGGATGTACCAGAAAGTGACCTTTAGCAATCAGCTGCTGGGACATGCATCAACATCAAGGATATGCGGATCAGTGTTGCAACTGAGTGTAAATTATTCGCCAGATTTTGATCCAGTTCGGAACATCGTGGACAAAGTAACTGAAACTTTCATGGATTGGAACGATCGACAAAATATTGTGTTTCTTTATTAGAAAAGTCATCAAAAAGATGATTTAGTAGTTCTAACGCCAACCTGTTCGGTGGCGACCACGTCGATTTGCAACCCTGTGTGCATTGACTTTACTTCAGTGTGTCGGTGAATAGGTCAACTGTGAGTATTTAAGTGACGCAAGATATGAGTCATCACATACTTCGGCTGAGGTGTATCAAAACAAAAATTAATAATGATAATAATAACAATGATAGTAAATGGAAGCTCGAAAGGCAAGATGGAGTTACAACGAACGTCGTTTTGATGGTTCGATTATGCGAAGAAGATTGATCTGGCCGGAAGCTGACAGAGTACTATCGCTCTTCAAGAATCTAAGTTATTCATAGTTTTTCACCAGGTAGCGTGATAACGTGATCTCATACAGTAGGAAATTAAGGATTCCGTGATGAAAAATAAAGGCATTTCGCTGCTCACTGTCAGATCAACGTTAAACAAACTCAACAGTAGAATGTTTGATCCAGTTATTGGTGTAAACTAACTGCCACTTGACTTTCAAGGTTGCTTAGATGAGTTATAGTCACATACGGTATTTGCAGCATTTGAATCCATTAATTTATACACTCACTGGCGCACGTCGCTTGGACATTTATTTGCCAAAATTAGTTATCGGATTGCCCTTGACCTACTCTGCATCATCCTGTAACTGACCTTGAATAACGCCCTCACGTCAGTCACATGATGGTCATCTTCCGCATGTGCTGGATCCCGCTGTTTGATGATTTGGACAACAATGCTCTGAATCAGGCATGGTCGCAACTGGTGGTGTCTTCCCACAGCCTTGTGATAGTTAGTCGGTGTAATTACTCCAAGATCTAGCGAGGGTGTATATACGGAAATATATTTTGCAGTTATTTAAGTTTTATCCTAATTATTATGGACCATTCGACTTGTCATAAACAGGGTTCTGGTTTGCAACTGCCCTGAGGGCTTAACTGATCTGAATGTTCACCAAACCTTCCAGTACATCCATATTTGAATAACAACTTCAGCAAAAGTTTTCTTCGCTGGCACTGATTGTTTCACGTTCACTGTTTCGGCACTCACGTCTACTCCGATTCGTGCAAGGCAATTCGAGAGTGATCGTGGGCTAACAATATACTTTTGTGATAAGTAGTGTGACAAACTCGATTATTTAGAAGAGACCTGGTAACTGAGCACATTAGCATCTGAGTCCAAATGTGAAATTTCTGGGCTTCCGGCGTTAATTCAAAGTTCAGCTGCGTCTGGGCAAACAAGTTAGTTCACTGGTTGGAATCCAGCTGAAGTCCAAAATTTTTGCAGTTCGGTCTCTTCTAAAACCACTTTTAGGTTGTGAGATGAATGATCTGTTCACAGGTTCGAAACTTCCCGTCAATTGTGTAGCCACCCTTCGTTATTACGGATTGCCCATTTTCAAGATTTTGCGGACTGGTAGTCCACTTTCGAGAGGACAGGTTTAATAAAATGTATAGAGCGATTTCTGTCAGTTCGCCTCATATCATCAGTCAGTGTTGTCAAAGTGTACCTGCTAGTTCTACCATTGAAGCACAAAGTATCAAACTTTTTCCAGCTACCTTGGTCCAGACTTCATTAATTGTAAATCTACTTTCTTTGTTTCGTCCTAGTGAGATAACCCAAGTATACACAAATTGGAATAAACTAGATGTGGTGCTTTTTTGATGGGAATACCTGTGAATGTTTGCTGCTGTGATCCATGAGCTCGTAAAATAGCTATTCTTTGATAGTTCATCTGGTCACCTTCAAACCGATCCCCGATAATCGACGGATTCCACGGGTCTACGTGGGGAACTACAGTCGGTAACCTATATGATATACATACGTGCTATATAATTTGCGCAATTTTTCGATTCATTAGTATATTATCGTTGTAAGCATATGGTAACGAATACTTCTGTAACGGAACCCGTCATATGGTTCATATGGTGGCGTATCCGGCAGAACATTTCCAGGTTAGATTACAATCCGATCAGCACACAGTACATCCCTGAATCGCAGCGACCGTTGACTTGTAATATTTGAAGTAATCGGTGAGATACATATTTTTTCTCCCAGCATCATCTCACTAATGGGTTTTCAAAGAGTGGTCTGTACAGCCCTGTCCACAGAACCTAATCGTATTATTTGACCGGTTGCCGCGACCTACCCGTTACTAGTCGTGCATCGTGGACGAGGCCATCAGAGTTGTCGTCAGCTTCTCCCAGTTAGGCATTCTAGGCCACCTAATCGTAAAATCCCACCTAAGCTTTTTATATAGTGCTTACCGTTATCAATACGATTTGTCTGGGGCCAACTAGACAGAACTTATCAAGCGTGCAATGGGCATTGCTTAAATCATAATCAGGCAACAACCGTTATACGGAACGATAAGCTACCCCCAGTAACTACCACCTGTTAGGTAAGTTTAGTGTAGATTAAGAACTGCTCACCAGCGTTGCAGCATTTCCCATTAAACACTCACTTGTTATCCCTTATTCGATCCACAGAGATAGGATTGTTACCTCACATAAGTTAATAGGCACCTTAGGATATTCTTACAATTAAAAATGCTCTAAGGCTCGCCAGTTTTATGCAATCCATTGTCTCCTTGGAGCCAACTAGGCTTTTCGACAAAAATTCTCTAGGTCTAGACTTAAGTTCTTTAGCGAATCAAAAGTTGTGTGCAGCTGAACTGTCGAGACAGCTGATCTAAAAACCAGAGCACTCTTCTTAATATGAGGAAGTTCCGCCTCGCCTCACCCGTTTGTAACCGTAACACTCACAAGGAACCCTTCAATTACAGACCGACCGCACTGATGTCAGTTGACTCCAAAGTCATGAGAGCACCAGTTTAAGAACAGCCAAGCCAGCACCCATTGCGACTGACGTGATCGTCTAGCAAGCAGCATGGTTTCCAAAAAGGATTTGTATGCATTACCAAACTAGTCACTGTCCAGGAACAATGAAAGAAAGTGGCTGCTAACAGTAAACCAGCTGATGTCCCTCTTTTTAAACTTTTACAAGGCTACTTGTGCGATATCGTGTACGAAGTTATGCGAGTACGGTATGGATGGCGCCGTGCTTCTTTGTGACTAACCTATCAGAAAGATCGCCACTCTAATGAAAATGTCAACTGTGTGATTTCTGACAATTGCTGGGAAAAAGCGGTGTGCCACGGAGTTCCCTATTTGTACGTTTATCCACCTTATTAGTGCTGGGAATCCCACAGGTTATAACCTTTGCTTTGCAGTTACATAGTAACAAGGGAATTGGGCGGAAACCAAACAGCATAAATTAGTAATGAGCAGTAAGATCGTTATGCACTGGCTTCTGTTCAGTGTGAGTGACTGTGCAGTAATGAGTGCGCCTGTATTTAGAAGACAAAAAACGAAATATCACTGTCTATGAAAATGAACTGGGAGCGGTAATTTCAGATGACCTCTGCCTACTACCAAGGCGCACTTCTTTGGCCAAACGCCATCTCAATGCAAATATCACTCGACTTGCTAGAAACTTTAATTTTGAAGAATATTCGTTGGTAAGTAAACATTTTAAGTTAGATATTCATGATTATCTCTCCTACCGTGTGAACAGTTTGCACGGTGACAACAGTGGTTACGGCAAAAAAGTATCCATTATCGGCACACCAAAGGAGATTAACTATCAGTATTTAAGATTTTTATCAATCACGCCACACACTATGAACTCTTTATCTGCCTGGTTATTGTCATCATCTTAAAAGTCGCTCGCTGAATTCAAACAAAATTTGAGCTCCTTGATTCACCGCCATCAACCGGGTGTGTTCACTCTGGAACACCCTATTCGAGTCTGTCTTGCTAACTTCGTCAGTTGAAGAATCCAAACACAGCTCAACACACATTTTGGATACTAAGCCTCCTGTTTAAATGGTTTGTCTATCAGAAGCTGCGCCTGACCAGTTCTCTGTCTCCAGTCTATTCTCTTTCTTTTATACCATGAAGTGAACATGTTCTACACGTTGTTTGCGATTTTTTCTGTTGTCCACTTATCCTCTTGTACTCCTACAGCATTTCCCCCAATGACATGTTGACGTTTTCAATCAGCTTCTTTATGAGTCTGGCTTACCCCTCGTTCGTTACCCTATCTGAACCGCCCAACAAAGAATCAGACTTGCAAACAGCTTGTGACCTTCCGACAAATCTTGCGAACGCTGCCTAGTTTCTGTATTCCAAATCTTGATTGAACTCTATCTTTTTATTTGTTACCAAAAACACTAACATTTTACCATTGATTCGCACAATTGAGTCTCTTTAACCCCAGTAGCCTCACTTTCATCCATCAGTTGAGCACGCAACGTCACATTAGCCCACTCTATTAGGTGAGAGCAGTGATATCAGTTTTACATGATTACTATTGGCTTTCTGTAATCTTCTAACATTTCCGTCATACAGTTTGCTTATCCAATACCATTACATCAGTAGTGTTGACATTATGCCCTGTTTTCTGCAGAATTATTTATCGTTTGTCTGTTCCAGTGCAAACACACTCCTTCAGTCATTTATTAGACAAGTGAATTCACCATCATCACTGCTTGTATCCAGCATTGTATATCATTACCGGTAATGCATGGATATAACAGTGTCACATAGTTATCGGATGAAAAAGTACTGGAAACAGAAACTCATCCTAGTTAAATTTAGCCTTACGAATCACAGATGGCCCAATATAAACAAACCTGAATGATCCAGTTGAACTACAATTGAGGGCGTGAATTTAGCCTCGTTCTGACTGCTTGCAGATGTGGTTACCGAATTAGGTCAGCGATCACCAGCACGCCACTACCGAGAGGCATCGTTCTTACCGCTCTGCCAAATGCCCGGTTGAAGAAGACGTTTACCATTGGACTCTGATAGCCGTACAACTCAAGGAGACGTATACCAGTGGAGTTCTAACCTTGGTTGCTGATGTGGCCCAGACAGGGGATTCGGGGGGCCCTGTCAGGTGACGGTAACCAGGACAGTGCAGTATCATCCTCCAGACTCTTAGCCTGATGAACTGTGACCATTTTTAGTGGACACTACTGTATATAGTCGAAGTTATCTTACTGTCGGGTCAACAAAGACAAACTGCAATCTATACGTGCATTCGCGTAAACTGAGTGAACGAACTGACAAACTAAAAAGATTGTGTTCCACATTACGTTACTAGCAGTCTGTCTACTTTATCCAACCACCGGTGTCGTAGTTACAGGGCGTAACTTTCTGGTGAGGTCACAAAGTACGGGACATTCGCAAGAGCTTAACAACACTAAACAGGTTCGTTCATCGTCGGTTATTAATCTGAAACAGTGTGTGTGTAGCCTGTATACTGAAAATGTGAGGAGAGGATATCGCAAAATCGGGAAAACTGACTCTTCAAGTGACACTCCAGGAGTTTCTCAAGGGTTTACAAGGATAATCATCATCATCCTGACAGCCATGAGCCTGACCAAAGGTACTGTGGCTCGGGCCGCCGCTCGCCTCAACAGTGACGTAGAATATCCTTGAAGGAAACATTACTACGAAGGTCAACAATGCTTGAAGAAACCTAACTGGAAGAACTGGAAATGGTATGGATACAGGTACGCCATTGACCGCGACACACCGCCATCTCGGATAGCGTCTCTAACCAGCGGTTTGAGTGATCACGAGGACCCCATCCAGGCAGGCGATGCCTGCCCACTTTGCTCAATGGAGCAGTCAAAGTCTTCATATTTCCTGACCACGTTGTTGCTTGACCACCACGCGGTTT